>JAHWXV010978829.1:0-14519 GCA_024586415.1 Phrixothrix hirtus | reverse complement strand
AAACATATTAGTACATCTAACCAAAACCAAATGTCAATGTTTATGTCAAATAACACTGTCAATTGTTAGAGATTTAAACAAAAGTAGGCCTACCGTTTCAATTCTGTAAATTAATAGCTGTATTGTATTATTACGTCAGAAAATTCTACGACAAAGCAGATTCCAGACATATATGAGCCGCGGATTTTTATTTTAACTTTTAAATTTAAAAATTAAGCGCGCGAAATTTGAATTAAACAAATCTACTAAGTTTTTTGTTTACGCTATAACATGGAAATTATTTGCTTTTCGCTGACAATGTGTGTATTTTAGCGTGAGAATTTTGTTATTGGAGGTATAATTGTACAAGATTGCGCAACGTTTAAAGCTTTCCTGAGTTACGTATAACATTCCTGAGGTGAAAATCGATGTACTATTATTTAGTACATAAAATTGCACCAGTTAATCAAGACAAGGAAGCAGTAATAATAATATTAGCTATTTTATATACATTATGATTTATTAATTAAAACGACTTGAAAGTCAAACGAAATATAATTTACTCGCACGTTAAAGCTAATATTAAATTAGAATAATTTTTAAAATTTGTAAAGCCTGAAATGGAAATAAAAATAGGGCAGTAACCATTTTTAAAATTCAAACTTTAAAAAATACCTTAAGCAAATTTCATATCTAGAATGTACAGTACAATTCTATCACGGGTTTTCATAATACTTGAACCTTACTAACAATAAAATCCAACATATTTTAAACATTTTTAAAGAGGCATTTTCAAAGAAAACTGTGAAAACACCTTAAAGATCGCTTCTTCTAGAACTTTTAAATATTAATAATTAAATAACTAGAATGTCCATATGCGGTTGCGTAATAATCCAATAAGACGCTGACTGAAAATACACAATAAATGTTGGTATAGTTTTAATCACGTAACGTAACAATCTAATATGGCTGAAGCCGATATACATACCGAAACTAACTCCTCTTGATGTAAGTTTTAGATATTAGCAATTATACCTCATTCCAAAATGCAAATGCATACGAGACACTTTATGCTAACAATACTTGATAAGTAAAACTTTTTTATTCGCGACAATTTACATTCTTGGGATACCGGGAAACGCAATTAAGGAAAATGTTCCTAAATATGACTAACGTCACTTACTATTGTTCTAACTTCAAAAATACGTAATTTTGTGCACGCATTATGTGATAGGGAAACCGTCAAGAAAAGGGCTTCATGGACTGCAGTAAATGTTGGGACTTTACGTGTAAGGTATTATTCAAAAGGAAAGTAGCAGTATAAAACTGTTCGATCGCTATCTTTTTGAAGAAATTCTATTACAGTAAATAAAAGTATAGTATTAAAATCTAATAAAGGCACTCAATTTTATTGTGATGTAAAGGAGATAATATGCGAAGATTGGTTCCGTTATTATTTCGAACAACGAAAGATCCAGTAATGGAAGGTGGTGTACCTTCATAAGAAGCAATTGGAGTGCCATATGTGGTGATGGATGTGAGAGAACGCCAGGAGCTTGCATTTATTTTTTATTTTTTAAGGTTACTTAAAATTGTATTATTATTAGCTATCTCGCAAATATACAAATTTATTTATTTTATTTTTGCATTTGTTATTATCATAATACATTGATGTGTATCGTCATTTTTATTATTAAAATATTAATAGTTGGAATTAAATTTTTTATTCATTTAAAAATTGTAACAAAACTTTTTAAATTAAACTTTCATCGAGCTGCAGACTAATTGTGACAAAAGTTTTTAACTAAAATATTTTTAATATTTATCAGAGATTTAGTTATACCCAAAGTTTGAAATAAATTTTTAAATAAGAAACAAGAAAAACAAAATGTAAAACAGGAGTACATACAGAAATTTTGAAATTTTAATGAAAAACGTTACCTAAATAAATTTTGAAAAAGCTCTTCTATATTAAATTTTTAAAAACGCGTTTATAAATTCTAGTTAACTTTTGTTTAAAATTAAAACAGAAGTTTTTTTTCGTTAATGTGCGCCAGGTATAATTCCAAATAAAACATTTTAATTATTTACAATTCAAACTTTATTAGTTACGAGTTGCTAAATAATTCTAGCAAAAGTATTTAACTAAAATATTTTTTAAAACACGTTTATAAATTCTAGCTAACTTTAATTCTTTACAATTAAAAAACATTTTAATTTTTTCCAATTAAGCTTTATTAGTTAAAATTTTTATTGGAACGTGTTCCAGAAAAGAAACGAAATGAACTGAAGCGAAGAAGTCTTTAAGATTTTTCAAGTAATAATAAAATAAAGGTACTAATAGAATTTCCGAATTTAGAAAACGTCTTTTTACTTACTTTAAGTTTCAGCTGTTATATAATATTTGAACGCCTCGCGGAGTAGACAATGACGTGAGTTTAAAATATTTTTTAATTTCAAACAAAAGCTAGCTAGAATTTACAACAAATAAAAGTGCAGTATTAAAGTCTAATAAAGGTAAACAATTTCATTCTGACGTAAGTGAGAGTACTAGAGGATAATGTATCTTCTTAATATTGCTGCTTAAAATTGGTTTTATTTATTGAGTTTACAAATTAACCACATCATATGAAAACGTTTTTACCTAGCAGTTAAAATATTCACATATTCGTTCTTTACAATATACAGGATCTACCGTAAATAAAAATTGGTGCTTGTTTAAAGTCAAATGACGATTTGAGTTATAAGTAAACAAAAATTTTTGGAAACAGTAATGATTATCGTGAAAGTGAATATGTCATACAGTCAAGGGACGTCTTAATTACCCTTGCGTACACTAAAATTATACTAAAAAGCAATAAGGTTATAGAAAGATTGATAATCTGAACTTAATCTGAAATTAGTTTACAGTTGTATTCCACAACCTGCGTTGCAGCTCAATTTTGGAGAAAGTCTTACCGAAATCATATACTGTTCTAGAAAACGATTGCTAACCCGTCCCGCGATTTCTAGAATTTGGCTTTGACTTTATCACCCGTTGAAACGCTGTTTGAATGCATCAATATTTACATAATTTAAGTAAGCAAAAAAATTTTTGGAAATATCAAGAATTATCGTGAAAAGGCCTTCATAGATTTTTTAAGAACTCTAGCTGGAGCCTAAATAAATACATATTTACCTGTAAGCAGAAAAGAGGGAATCATATCACTAAAATAGTCGAGTAAACATAATTTTTTATTTGCAGTTCTATTTCATTACGCGAAATGAATATGCGTCATCATCATTAGCTGAATTTTTGTCTAAAAATTTATTTTTAAATTTGCAAGGAATAAGTGCGGATTAGGCAATACCGCATAACAAAATTTAAATGATTATGTAAATGCTACGTAGTAATATATTATTTTTTTATTTACGATATATTCTGTATATTGTAAAGAATGAATATGTGAATATTTTTAATTAACAGGTAGAACATTTTTATATATGTTGTGGTTAATTTGTAAGTTCAATAGATAAAACCAATGTCCTTTAGTATTTACACTTATATCAGAATAAAATTGAGTACCTTTATTAGATTTTAATACTGTACTTATATTTGTTGTAATAGAATTTCTCCAAAAAGATAGCTATCGAACAGCTTTATACTGCTACTTCAATTTTGAATAATGCCTCATACGTAAAGTCCCAACATTTACAATAGTCCATGAAGCCCTTTACTTGACGGTTTCCCTATCACGTGATGGACGCACAAAATTACGTGTTTTTGAAGTTAGTACAATAGTAAGTGACGTTAGTCATATTTCGGAACATTTTCCTTAATTGAGTTTCCCGGTTTCCCAAGAATATAAATTGTCGCAAATAAAAAGTTTTACTTATCAAGTATTGTTAGCATATGCATTTGTATTTTGAAATGCGGTATAATTACTAATATTTAAAAATTACATCGAGAGGAGAGAGTTTGGCTATGTATTTCTGTTTGAGCCATATTGGATTGTTACGTTACGTGATTAAAATTATAACAACAGTCAGCGCATATGAACGTTTTATTTATTTGATTACTAATATTTAGAAGTTCTAGAAGAAGCGATCTTTAAGGTGTATTCACAGTTTTCTTTGAAAATGTCTGTTTAAAAATGTTTAATGTTTAAAATATGTTAGACTCTATTGTTAGGAAAACATTACACAAGGTTCAAGTATTATCAAAACCCGTGGTAGAATTTTACTACACATTCTAGATATGAAATTTACTTAAGCTATTTTTTAAAGTTTGAGTTTTAAAAATGGTTACTGCCCCTTTCCATTTCAGGCTTTACAAATTTTAAAAATTAATATCAGCTTTAACGTGCGAGTAAATTATATCTTGTTTGAGTTTCAAATCGCATTAATCAATAAAACACAACGTATATGAAATAGCTAATATTGTTATTACAGCTTTCTTGTCTTAATGAACTCGTGCAGTTTTATGCATTAAATAATAGTACATGGATTTTTACCTCAGGAATGTTATACGTAACTCAGGAAACCTTTAAACCTTACGCCATCTTATACAATTATCTGCCAATAACAAAATTCCCACGTCAAAATATACGCATGGTAACCGAAAAGAAAATAATATTCACATTAAGACATAAACATAAAGTAAGTAGATTTGTTTAGTTCAAATTTCGCGTGTTTAATTTTTAAATTTAAACAGTAAAAATAAAAATCCGCCGCTTATATATGTGTGAAACCTTCTTTGTGGTAGAATAATTTGGCGTAATAATCGAGGTGGTAGCAACTCTACAAGTGATGAACAATTTCTAACAAATGTAAACTTATTTGCGAAAGTTATTACATTTTCCCTAAAAATACGTAACATTGCCGTCAACGGTTTTCTAAAATGCCAACTCGTGACATTAGATGTAAAATGTTGTCCAAAAAATTGGGGTTTGAGGCTTATATAAATTTCAAGCTTACATATTATTTTTTAAATCAGCAAGGTACAATTTTTAATTTCCAATGGCTTCTTTCTCCGAAATTAGCAAGAATTCTTGATGATTTCCCGACATGTTCTCTGAAGAGGCTTGAAACACGTAACAAATAAAAATTCCAAGAATTAATCGTAAAATCCGGTTTTCCGTCAAAACTATAATAGAAATTGATATGCAATACATGTATATTACAAGTAAATACACATGTTGCCAAATTGGCCTAACACTTAAAAATTCGAGAAAATTAACCAAAAATCCGATTTTCTGTCAAAACTATATATAAATTCACACATCACACATGTATATTGCAACTAAACCAACATGTGCTTACAAAAAGAACTAAAACGTAAACATAAGAAAAATTAATCAAAAACTCAAATTTTCCGCCAGAAACTACATAGAAATTCATATATCACACATGTATATTACAACTAAATGCATGTATGCGGCCCAAAGACAACACAGAAAAATGCCAAAAATTAATCAAAAAATCAGCTTTGCCATCATAAACTACATATAAATTGATATGCCACACAACTAACTGTGTTACTAAAACGGTACTATATTTGAAAAATCGAAAAATTAACCGAAATATGGGATTTGCCACCAAAAAATTCATAGAAATTCATAATTACACATGTATATTACAACTAAATGCACATATGCTGTCGAAAAGGCACTATACTTAGAAATCGAATAAAATTAACTGAAATATCGGATTTTCCATCAAAAACAACATATAAATTGATATACCACACATGTATATTACAACTAGGTATAACGGTGCTGTCAGAACGACATGTTAATGAACTAAATACATTTAGTCGGGTTAAATATATTTAACATTTAGAAATTTACTACTGAAATCTGAATTTAATATTATCGCCAATTCCATTTAAATGTATTTTATTAACATGCAACACTTGTGTATTACAACTAAGTGTAACTATGCTGGCAAAAAGGCCTATAGATGAAATAAATACCTTTATTCAGGTTAAATGACGTCTACTTTTGAATCAACGTTAAGGTAAATTCCAGAACAGCGCTAGGCTGAATATTTTAAAAATACTACTGCAATCACATTGCTAACCCGATTTCAGATAAAAGTAATGTACCACATCCCTACATTCTATTCTATTCATAATAAACGAATTGATATCTAACAGCGTTTTAGATTTGTAAGTCATCATGAGAAATATTTATAAACTAGAGCCAATATACACAACTTTTCATCCGTAGGTTTACAAGTCATCATCACGGCTTAAAAAGTTCCTAAAAAATCAAAGATGGACGCCGAAATAACTATATTTTGTTCAAATTCCAATATTCCGCCATTTATAAACATACTGTATATTGCTCCGCGCCATATTAAATTATTGCGTCACGTAATTTCAAATACTAACGGAAATATGCACAACATTTCGTTCGCAGATTTGTAATCCATTATCATGCCTTAAAAGGTTCACAGCAAATCAAATGTGAACGCCGAAATAACTAGATTTCTCCAAATTCAAATCTTCCGCCATTTTAAAACATACTGTACATTGTAACAGTTCAAAGCAGGGTTTTCGAGTCACGGGACCGAGAAAAATTATTTGTATTTTAGCAGCCTCATCGGTTCTGGACGGTTCGATTTGATCTGGCAGCAAGTTTCAGCCATCGCTGAAGTTCTCCCTAGTAACGGTTCGCAGTTGGCTATCCTAACTTTGAGAAAGTTAAATATTAAAACGGAGAGACCCTCGGAAGGGATCACGATTTCTTATACAAAACGATCCTTTCGCAATTGTATACTTAGTAATTATGTCCGGCGGAAATAACAAGATGTATAAAACCTTCAAAAGAAATTTTATTTACAGAAACGGAAATTATAACTTAAATTCATGTTTTCGGATATTTTATACATATTTACAAGAACAAATAATTAATAAGTATAAATAAACGTAATTCTGGTTTGTTAAGATTGAGATCTTTCAGAGTAAAAGAAGGCGTCGCGGTATAAAGTTAATTTTAATAGACGCGGAACGCCGCTTTGTGGCCCTCGCAAGAAAGCGTGCTCGTCCGGTCGAACTTTGATGTTGGCCTGTTACTTATGAAGTTTTATTAGACAAGTTCAGTATCTTTCTAGGTGCGAACGTGGTTACATCACTTGCGTGTGTGCAACGTTCGTAAAATGATTTCTTCGGTTTGGGCAATGATCCTTTAACTCGTTCGCGACTGATGTCACTCAACAAGAGAAAGGATCAAAAAAAGGGACGCTGGCGTCAAACTTGCTCCCACTACAGAGACAACTCAGAAATGTTTGGTGGCGACGTCGATTTTAAATTCTAGCTACGTTTGCACATCCGCTACAAAATCACCTCGAGATGTGACGGTACTAGTTAAGCCTTATTGTCGATAACTTCCCGCTATAGAGACAATACATATGCTTTCGACAATAAGTTATACGAGATCTGGTAATTAACAGGGGTTCTTCACCCTTTCGGATGTCTGAACTGAATTTTGCAGATACAAGTTCTACAACAACGGTTACAATATAATTAAATTGAAGCGGACGGTTTGCGTTCTTTGCGATTAACAAAGCGTTTTTATACAATAAAATTATCTCGGCTTTCGTATCAGCTCTAACACGGGAATGCTAGAGCTCTCGATGCTAATTCGAGCGCGGGCTCGCAAGAAGTCTAGGTGTTAGTTCGAGCACGTGCTTGCAAGAAGTCTCCTTTTCGTTGAAAGCTTCGTTCTTTTATACAGAAATTTGTTATATCGTCCTCTGTTTCTCGAACGTTTCTGATAGTGGTTATTCTTGATAAGCGTATCATTTATATGCTTTGATTAACAATTTAGTTGTTTCGAAATATTGCGCAATTCCAATTAATATTATTTAGTCAATTACGTACAGTTTTTAAAATTGCTTTATGTTTGCTATTTATTTCGGTGGCAATTTTTATTTATATTTATACGGTTATTTGATACTTTGGTTGTTGCGTAATATTTCGTTATCTCTAAGTTTTACTTAATTAATATAATTAATATTTTATATAAATGCGGTTTAATAAACAATATTTTTTTGAAATGACTTCGCAGTCACCCATTCGCGATTCACTTCTTATTGTCTTTTAAAATATCTTATTAAACCAATAGTCTGGTAATTTCGTGGAAATGTAAGATGCACATATTTGTAGCAAATCGGATTCTGCGCCGCTTTTATACTTTAACATGTTCTGCTGAAAATGTTACAACATTAGTTTCGATATATTCTGTATATAGCCTAAAATCAATTTCGAAACATCCTGTAGATACATTGGAATGCGGAAGGGTAATCAGAAGTGGTTAGTGGTGCCCCACGATTATGATGATTCTCGCTTTGGAAAGCGGAAGGCCATTAGCAATTCCAGGAACCATCATTAAAGAAGCAGGTAAAAAGCAATTAATGGTCCCCCTGTTCTACCCATCAGTCGTAATAAACAATGCAATACTTTGAACTATTTGGCAGACTAATGGCCGATAGCAAGCTAAACTCGACCTTATTGTCTTAAGCACCTAATGTTTATACCCTTATAATACAGGTATCCTACGATGAATAGGCGGGCCACTGTATATTACCATACCGTGCTGTGTGAACGGTGGCTACATCTTGATGAAACCAAAACCTGCATCTTTTATGCAAAGGAATATCATTAAGAGAAAGCAGTAAATGAATATTCAGTATTGCGCAATATCGTGAAGAATTTAGTCACAGAATCGTCATCCTCATTTTCAAAAAGAAGACATTGCACACCAAACCGTTAGTTTGGAACTGTGCATTGGCTATGAATATAGCCGACGCGGATTAGTTTCAGTCCAGTAGCGACGGTTCTGCTTGTTCATCCAACATGAAAATCGAATCGAGCATATAAGGATTGCGATCCGTTAATGTTAGAAACTCATGGTAAAAGGAAGTCGGGCTGCATAATTTCGCTCCCTTAAACTATTAAGAACCTGAATTTTGTCAGATGGAGCTTAATTCACAATGCAGAATCCGACGTAGACTTCGAGTAGTTATGCCTAGTGGCATGGACTGGCTCCGAGTTGATCCTGTTGGGATTCACAAATGGTGACCCTCACACAATTAATATTCTTAGGTGTACGGACTAATTGAGGGCGACGAGGGGTTTAGCATTTTGAACAGAACCTTCTTTACACCATTTTATAACCCACAGTAATAGTGTTCCTAGAGGAAACGGTGGGTTTAATGAAATGTTCGCAAGACTCCGGCTGTTCTGCATGAATACGCTGCGATACTACCCAACGCTCTATCGCAACTTAACTCTCCAATCGGTGCACTGTCAGAGAATACCATTACTGCCAGCTGTGTTACCAACCTGCAATAAAAAGATACAAAATTAACTAAAATCGAACCATGTTATCTGAAACTACATGCACCTACAAAAAATTGTAAGTACGAGGTATAACTGCGTGCGATAATTTCACGAGTGATTAATTGACTTCGTTCTCGAGTTTGTACTATTATTTTTCTACATGAATAAAAATACTACTTACACGATTTTAACATGTCATCAATTCATTCATTACATTTATGAGCATTATTAGATAGGTATAATAAGTAACTGAATTTGACCTTATTAAAGTATACGATAACAACAATTGAATTACAAATTTTCTAGAATATTCAGTTATAAGACAAAATAGAGAGGAATTTGAATGATTCCTTTAAATTTTTTTCTACATAATTTTATGTATTCTTAAAATATATTCGTCAATTTTTAAAAATGTTTACGGTTTCATTGTTATCAATTCTAAAACGATAGCATAACCAATATATTTCTAGATAAATTATTAATGCGCTAAGTGTGCATCTGCATATTTTATGTATAGCTGTGTGTAATGAGGCAGTAATAAACATTCACGTGATTAGGAGAGATAAAGCGATACCCATAGGGCTTTTTCAGAAACTAAGCCAGATTAACCCGGTTACTAAAAATAACTTTAGAAACGATGTTATAACAATTGTATCTATAGCAATCTTTATGAACCTTGTTAATCAGAACGAGTTTCCGAAAAGGCCTATATTTGTAAGTTACATAACCTACTGACATAATTATAATATAAGAATGTAACACGAGTATACCTAATGGAAATAAATATTGCATGTGATAACCTTTTTGAGTTTAATACGAAAATATTTTGTTATTCAAATGTTATCTCAAGTTCAACATATGATTAACAACATTTTTATAATTTATTTATTTTTCTTTATATATTAGACATTTTAAATTAAAAATATTATACAGGGTTGCTTTGAAATAGTTGTTGAAACTAAAATAGGCAGCTCTACGTGTTAGAAGAGATACATTTTTCAGGTTATTAAATTCCATTAAGCCCTTTTTGAAAAATTGTACACATGAAAACATTTTATGAACTGCTGAAATTTATCACAATTAATTCGTTACAAAGTCAAGAAAACTACGAATCTATTTGCTGATATAACAAATTAAAACAACATATGGAATTGCACTCTGTTTGTTTACTAATAACTGGGTACTTGACCTACACCACCACAAATATATGACCTAATTTTTACATTCAAGTGTGCTTTAAAACTTACATTAGGGATTTGTATTAAAACCATTAGAGGTAGTATAATTTACAAGCAAATAACTACTAGTGATTGAATTTAATAGTTATTTAAAGATGACTTTCACAAAAAAAATTACGAATTGTGATTACCATAAAGCACTCGGCTAAGTCTTTTTTAATTCTAAAAGGTTGCTCACTTGTCAAGAGAAAATTCCCCTTTTTATTTTTCTTTTTAATATTTAGGAAATTGAGTAATAAATAATTTCAAATTATTTACGTAAAGTTGAACAGCTGATAATTGTTTTCCAAAAACGCATTTCAAAGGGATATTATGTATTTTTATTTTTTCAATAAAACTTTTAGTTTGAAAATAATGGAAAGAAACCTGAAACAAATTGTGTATAAAATAAGCGGTATTTTCTCTTAATAACTAAGATTTTATCGTTTTTTGATAATTTTTACTTCCACAAAAAACATTGGAAAAGTCGATCATAAACATGCTTGAAAATGTGCACAATTATCTAAATCTAATTTAATAAATCAAAATGGAATTTTTTAATGAATTTCATTTACACTGAATGTTTATCAACACACAAACTGTTATAAAACTTGTGGCAATACGTATTGCAAATCAGAAGTTCTCAAAAAGTTTTTCAAAAATTAAAGCTGTTTAATTCTTCTTATTATTTTTTGTGAGTGTATGGGATCTAAGGAATACGTGGTTAAAATTACTGCAACTATTTCAAAGCAACCCTGTATAGACTAGACAATAATTATTTGTACATTTAACCATTTCATACAACATTTAAAAATATGTATTGCATTTAAATATATCTTTAAATGAAATTTTATGAAAATGGCAAAAAAGTAGCCTTTTCGATTTTTGCAGCAGCTTGCCGTATTTTAAGGTAAACATAATAAATGTTAAAAGAAATTTACGTAATGGAGCATAAAGAAAAAGCTTATATCAGTGAAAAAATCGAACGGCATATTTTAAGGAAAACTGAGCAATTTATAATTGCTCTTTGAAGGAAAGCCCTAAACCACAAAAGAGTACTGAAGGTTTCTAGAAACTTTATTCATAAAAGTAAGCATACATTCACTCAATATTTCTTTAAGACTTCTGTGGGTTTGTAGATATCTGTAAAACAAAAACCGACTTTGATAGTTCAATGCATTTCTAGTCCGTTTTTGAGCCCAAAGGACTCAGGTTTAAACTCGGTTGCATCTAATAATCCTTCAGCAGAAGAAAATATTTAAAATGTGCGTTCTTCTCGGATAAGAAACCAGAATTATGTGCTCCCTGTAATTTGGTAGTTAACAATAATACTGGGAGGTTGGAAAACCTTTACTTTCTACCAAATTGTAATAAGCATAGCGAAATCAGCTGAACTAGTTGAAGTCATGACGTCCAAATCCACATTCCGAAGTCTCTACGACAACAAGAAAGAAGCAAAAGGAAACAAGAACTTACATATATACTTAAGGAAAATCTTAAAGTTAAACGAATTAAATATAGCTAAAATAAAACTTAGAGTCACCTTTGCTTGTATAAAAATTGATTAAGAGTTTTTTTGAAAGTCGAATATCGCGGTTATTATTGTATTATTTTTCTGAAAAGAAAATATATAAAAGAAGATTTATTGTTGAAATTCTCAATTTTAGGCTTGGAAGACGTTCTACACTCTTAGTATTTTATATGGTCGTAAAAATTTGAGCACTGAAGTGACATTGTAATAAAAAATAACGCAACTGTCACTCACCAGGAATAAAGGTTAATCAATTCCAAATTTTTTTCTGATTTTAATTAAGAGCCTAGTTCAAGTAATTGTAAATAAATTTATAAATGTCCATAATACCAAACAGGTCGCATTTTTAAATACAGTCGGATTTATTACAGGTATAGAAATAAATTTGGTTATGACGTGAGTCCCAGAAGTCTTAAAATCTGGCTTGGCCGAGAAATGAAGCTAATATGTCGTACAAAATTAATCAAATAAACAACTTTCGTTGATACTACGAGTTGAAAACATAAAAATTAGGTTAACTGAATATTGATCTGCTGAGAATACTAGCTAGTGGCTGCTTTTGAGGTTTATTGCATCAATCCATTTGTTATAAATAAAACACTATGTTCAAGAACTATTATTTTATAGTATTATGGGTAAAATTAAAATTAACAAAAACTCAAAAATTATAACAAATGTTGACTGTGCTGCCCGTTTTTATTAATACACACATTTATGCGAAATTTCATATTATCAAACACATTTTTTAATATTCTGCCATTTGTTATTTCACATCTCCTTATTATATTGTTTTTTAGATCTTCCATTATGTGCACTGGATCTCCGAATACAGAATTTTTTAAATATGGAAAAATAAAGAAGTTCAACGGGATTAGATCACAAGAGCGCGGTGGAAATCTATCCTTGGTTATTAAACGGTCGCAGTAGAACTCGTGACAATAATTTAAGGTAGAGACATACATCACTGGGCCGTGCTCGAACCGGAGCACATACGTCACACGGCCATGTCTCTGTCCGGTCATGTAGTAACCACACTTATTCGAAGTCCGTCCATGTCTTGGTCTTGCATAGTCGGTTGTCCCACACACAAAAAATCAAACTTTTGTTAATTGACTCCATAAACAATATAATAATATAATATGCTATTAGGGATTTAGTTTGGTCAAAACATAATTTAACTTTTGCCTCCTGCAATGCTGCCGCAATTACCTTTCACAGTTTTTGTTTGTGCTCTATATTTCTGTATTTTTAGCACTCACTTTGTTTGCAGAAAATCTTTCAGTTGCGATATAGCTCGTTTAAAAATACACACTATAAAGTAAACGAAACTATTCACGCACGGTCTTTGACGCGGCCCGGAGATCGCGCATGACTACAGTACGGGTATATGTAAACGATCCCATTTAATTTAATTATGCAATTTTTCCACCGATTGACGGCCGTCTTCCGGTCCTGACACGGCTCGGCGATGTGTGTCTCTACCTTTAATGTTTCGTGGGCAACGTCCGTTCTAGCAGAATCCTAATGAAAGAAGCCGTTTTGGAGTTCATCATCATGGAGTTTAAAATAAATTGTAGCAAAATAACATCTTTATAAGTAACAGCATTTACATTATATTCAAAAGATAATGGACTGATAATTTTCCGTCTTGATATCCCTAATCACACACAAATTTTAAATAGATATAAAGGAGCTTCTCTAAAAAAATGCGGGTTGTCAAGGCTCCACACAGCATGCTCTGAGAATTTTAATATCCATCCAAGTGAAACCAAGTCTCGTCTGAAAAGAATGTTAAATTTAATACATTGTCATTCATATTTTCACTGAACCACTGACAGTACGACAGTCTTTTATTATAATCTGGTGGTAGAATTTCTTGATATATTTGCAATTTATATGAATGCATATGAAGATCTTGACAAAGAACCCTATGGGTAGTGGTGCGTTTTAAATCTACCTGTTGTGCAGGTTTTCTAATTGAAGTGGTAGGTTCTTCTTGTATTGCATTTTTAACATTATTTATAACGTTCTCATTTCTAGCACGAGGTCTTCCACTTCTTGGTTTATGATCTATGATTCTAAGTGCTGCGGGAACAAGCAATTGATCGTTGCTGATCGTGCCTTCTAAATTGATTCCTGTTAAATACAGCAAAAGGAAACCGTTGTCTAAATTCTGCTGTGCAAATATTGATATGGTGTTGTCTTTCACTATTTTCTATATGTCTGTGCTTATGAAAATAACTTGCCACAATAAATATCTTTTGTTTTTGCGTGAACATTTTTAGGTGTAATAAATAAGAAATACAAATTTGTTAGTAATTAGTAATAATAAGTGTGAACCAATAAAAATATGTCAACCGTGCAGCTTATGGGAACTGCATTGCACATTAGGCGCAACAACTTGGATTAATTGGGTGCTAATGTGAAGCTATATATATATATATATATATATATATATATATATATA
>JAHWXV010978814.1:0-10778 GCA_024586415.1 Phrixothrix hirtus | reverse complement strand
ACACTTCCGTATTTATGAATATAACGAAAATGCGTAGAATTTTTAGGAATTCTTTTAAATCGCGTTTCGCGTTATTCTGTCGGTTTGTATAAACGTTACATACCCCCCCCCACCAAAGGAGGCCAAGGAACGTCACCTAGTTGGGAAACATTTGTCGGGAAACTTCTTCGTGGCTCTTACATTATGGAATGTGACCCCATCTTGCTGGAACCATATTTCTTCCATGTTGACCCGGAGTCTTCATAGTTGCGTAACATGTTAACATGGCGCTGAGAAGTAACTGTTATCGATCAAGGATCGCCTCACCAACTAGCTTATTAAAATGTTGACGTTGAATGGAAATTCCAGAATCGTTATTTCCAAAAAACTGCTCAACGGTAAAAGTATGGTACTCTACGTTCCCCGCTCTGTATGTCGTGGCAGGCAGAGTAAGTAAGCCGTCGACCTCTCTCTTCTGCGCATTTCAAAAACATGCGATTTTTACGCCACCTGGTATTTGGAAGTTCTTAGAGTGGGTGAAACTTTTACAAGTTTTGAGGTGCGTCTGTCGCTTACCTGTACTTGATCTTTCAGCTATGGCAACTTATAAACGACTTAATGGATTGCTGTCAAATTTGGAGGGTACAAACTATGGGACACTGTCACGAGTTGAAAATGATGATGATCGGCGGAAGGGTTGGTTGAGGCAGAACAAAACTTTTTTAATACAATATATTTTTTAATTTGATTGTGTTATTTTCCAACATGGCGAATTGTTAAAAAATGGCCGTGGTCATTTCGTCCGAGATAGCTAAATAATGGCCTAACGGATTGCTATTAAATTAGGAGTTTACAAATAAGGCAACTTCTTTCAAGTTAATGACCTGATGGAGTTGGATAGGACAAGCGGCGGTACAGCTCTTTTCTAAGAAAACGAACTTTTGGTTAGTGTATAGTGAAATATAATACACTGAGGTTGAGTTTTTAAAATAATGACTGGGAGGATTTTATCCACATAACTCCAAAACTACTCACGGCTTGCTATGCTATTAAATTTGGAGGGTATAAACTAAGGGTGATGAACAGTAAAAGAGATTAAATATCTTGATTGAAGTATCATATATCCGTGCAGAAGAGTATGGCGCTTAGAAATGTCGTGTTTGTATAGGTGAGAATGGGATTTAGCGGTACTTTAAGTATTTGTTTTATAATCTATACGACGTCTTGTCATTTTCTAGCCCATGTCGGTTTGTCCTTGGCATAATATAGCTGGTAAATAAACAAAGATATTGAGTAGTCTGACTAGCTACGAGGACACGTCTTAAAGAGAGGTGTGACCTTTGTATAATTTAAAAGTGTTGTGCAAAAAGGGTGCTTTAATCAGAATGGAATAATTAACCTTTATTAGTGATGCAGACATAACATTCGCACTGTCCATGTTGTAATTCAGAGAAGTTTGAATATATAAATAAATAAGACAGAATTATAATACTTCGTATTTGAATAAATTTTATAACAGTTCATTCTTGTATTAAGAATAATTTTTGAGTCACGAAAGTTTAAATAATGAAGCGTACACGTTACGGTGTCAATGTATGCTGGATATTTTATGAAGGTTGGGGACACTCAAGACGGCAAATCACAAGCGTCACCGGTAAGCTTCCTATGATGTCGGCGTCGGGTGTTGTTTCACACTGCAGAGTTCGAATTTTGCTAGAAACCAATTGGAGTTAATAAATATTAGTAAAAACAATTACAGGACGTGGGTCCTAGATTAGACTCACGGTGGGTTAGGTGGCAACTTTCAAATTTGAAAGGCAAAAATTAAACAATGGTTTCTCCATTGTAGATCTGATCCGAAGCGAGAATCCACTCGATTCAACTCGCAATTTTTTGACCCCTAGGGGATAGAAAAGGCTAGAATTTTCACGGATTCGGCAAAATGGGATATTGAATCGCTGTTTGCTTACAAAGGTTACGTATATAAATATCTAAAAATGTTTCTCAGGTTTTTGCAAAATTCCATTATTAAGGAGGTTTTCCGAATTATCAATATCTCCTAGGGCTTGTTTTTTGCTTATAAAAGTTACCCTCACGTATGTCCAAAAAAACGAATTAAGAAATGCTCGAAATTTTAACCTTAAAAGGGAGGGAGGGGGTAGAATATTTTTGATCATTTCCCAATATCTTCGAAGTCTAAAAAGGTAACAACTTGCTTTTTCTTTAAAAGTTACCAGTAACTCGAAAGCTTATGGTGCTAAAAAGGAGCAACATATGTTTTTCCAGATTAATTCAACACTTTCTAGGCCGAACGAGACAACGGATTGCTGTTCGATTATAAAAGGTAACCGAACAAATAGCTAAAAACTGTATTTGATCTTTAAGAGAGTGTTATTTTCGAATTTATTAATATATTAAGCTCAATAGGAAAAGAGGGAAGTCAGCTGATGACTAGCCAGGAGGGAAGAAAGACGACACACTGACAGGGTTTATACCGTCGACCCGAACAATATTAAATTTATTATTTGCACCTGCTGCTATATGAAGTTCGAGACCCAACATCTTCCTCTGAACTGAAGACTGCATGGTGTTCTCTGTCCTGTATAATTTGCTGGAAGAGTATAAGCGCTTGGATTCTCCTTTAGAAGAAGCTGCCTTATGTGATTCTTCTTTTAAGCCGCGGGAGCTCTTTGCAATGATGTTGATGCTCTTTCAACTCTCTGATCGCTTGATTCTTTAGGAAAAGTACAACGACAGTTTTTCAGAACTCAACACTTAGTAAACTGAGAAAGACTTACAAGGCGCAATCACATTATGAATGAGATATGCAACAGGCGTATGACGTTAATAAAAATGCAATTTTGGCTTTGTGTGGATAGTAGTTATCAGAGTGCGACCTGAGGCCAAAAGGTGCAAAGTAGTTTTAGAGAATAAGAATCATCAGAAAAAGATCGTCGTTTAACTTTGGAGTCATTGGTTGACGAGTAGTTTTTTGAATTTTATCAGATTCTAAGCAGGTATAGAACAGGATTTTTTTGGATGATCCTGGGAACACCTCCCTCATTACCTCATTACCTTAGCTGCTACACTGTTGGAAGGAGGTACTGCGAAACTGAAGCACACAATTTGGAACGAGAGCATTATAACAACCAAGTGCGGCATTGAGACATTGTGGAAAATACTGAAAGACATTAGGGGCAATAATAAAGTGGTGAGAGAAGTTACTGGGGACATTCGTTAGATTTTGCCAGAAGTAAACAAGAACATACGCCGACATGATCAAAGCTAGTATGTGATCCCTAATCTGGAAACATGTGTCTACTTAAGGTGTGATGTTCCTATGGGCATGTGTCTGAACTTTTGCTCAAAGCAGAAGATGGGCAGTATCTCGAGTATTAAAAAATGGCGCCTTTCACCCGACAAGCTTTAATTCAAAGTAGGCACGCCAACAATGTTGCTGCGAAATCTCAACTCTCCCAAACTTTAATGGCACGAGGTTGCAAGTAAAAGCTTTCCATAAGAATGTCATCGAAGCCCCAGCATTTACCGACTGTGGTGAGGGGGAATCAGTTTTGATACGATGTGTACCGTTCATACCATCAGAGTACCCGCTTGAGTTCAAGCGACAATTTCCTCTAGCGATCTGCTTTGCTACAGCTGTAAAGAAATTTCAGCGGTAGTCAATAAACGTGGCACAATTCTACGTAGCCTGCTTAAGAGCAGGCTCATCCACCAATCTGGCGTCCTACCATCTTAGGGTAAGAATATACTTCTTTGTAGGCAGAGTGACGATGTAACCAGGAAATCGGGAATTGTCAGAGAATTTTGTAATTCTGGAAATGTTGGGCAATTCCGTAAAAATTATTCATAATTAGGGAATTTGGAGTTTGTGCGTTTTCATACTTTCACGGACATATCATGTGTTAATATTCGCTCTACAAGTTATTATATAATTATAAATGGAATTCAATTCAATATTATTGGTCAAAACGCCGCGCCTGCGCAGTTCTGAACAGTATTCATTTTGTATTCATTTTTCTGTTGTTTAAAATTCAGTCAAAGGACAGTATTTTGTTAAACATTTTGCAGTTCAATAAAAATGTTAAATTGATGAACATTTTCGTTAGTCATGTTAGTCTATTTTATTTCCTTCGCGAAAACTAATGATTTGACAAAAAAACAAAGGATCCAAATACGTTTTTTCAACAAATTAAGTTATTTTATGCATATTTCGCATCCGTTGTAAAGTTGTAACAATAAATAGTCGCTAATTTCTCCCCTAGTAATAATAATAAAGACCTAAAGAAATCGTAAGTTGCCTTTCTTTTGATAACGCATTCTATTAAATATGTTATATATAAATTTCCAATTTAAGTTGATTTATATAAAAATGTTTAATTTAACGAATTACAGAAAACCGAAATAATGTTTTTTTTATTATTTATTTATTAATATTAATATATTATTCTAAAAGTTTTTTCTTATGATCATTTCCTTGGCACCAGATTTAAGTATTTATCGGTAATGATAAACTTCTGTCAACACCTTTACTAATATTGGTTTATTTATAAGACATTCTTTATCGGCAAACGCTGAAATACAGTAAAAACCCTTAAGAAGACTAGCTATATAAAAGACCAAATTTCCTTGTAATGTAACATTTTCCTATCTTAATCAAACATATAAACCTCCATAGCGCAACCGTGCTATCTTAAAAAATTGTTTAAGTGTACCGGATTTCAAAAAGTCTTTCTATTAATGTTTGTAACCGTACACACATAACTTTAATTGAGTACAGGAAATTTTCTTTAAAATGTATACAAATAGAATTATTTATTTTTAAAACTGAGTAATAAGTCAGGATTAATATAAATTGTAGTCTGTAAGTAATCTTTTCAACGGATTTATATAGAAAACGATCCCGTTTGTTATGCGAAATGGTCAAGGAAAAACTGGCCAAAAATTCAAATTCTAATTTTACAAAAGCTGTATGCAGGTTTATTACAGATTTTTAAGTTTCAAGTTCATTGCTCCTGTTTTACAAAATCTTCAATTTTCTAAGATTACATTACACAAAGAGCAATTTATAAAATCATTAGATACTAAAATATTCATTTAGCAGTGAATGTTGAAATGATTCGGTGTTGTTAACAAAAATGTACATACACCTATATTGTTCTTTAATCATTTCCAATTCTTAGCAATTTTAACAAAAATTTCTCTTTCTAAAAGAACCGTTTTCTTAAGAACGCCTTACACATATATTCAAACTTCAACTGGTATGTACAATTTTTTATTCCATTTCATTCAATTTACGCCTGTATTAAATTTTGCGATTGTCATAAATTAAGACCTTCATGTAAATTCGTAGTTTCATAGTTTAAGTGTTAATTGAATTCCTTTTGTTTATCTAATTTCTGTAAATACAGGGCTAGTTGTTTTTATTACATTCTCATTGAAAAATAAGATTTTAGTATTTGTTCTATTTAACTACAGAATTTACTACAACAGTCAATTTTAAATAGGATCGTATTAATTTAAAATGAATAAATCAATCGACAAAAATTACTAAATTATTATTCATTTAATATTGCAATATCAACAGCTTAAAAATTAAATGTACTAATTGGATTGGTTTTCTTTATTTACGCACGACGCTGTTATGGCTAAAAAATTTAAAATTTACAGTTAAATCAAATAGTAGGTATTTTAAGGATTATGATGATTACGATTCTATTTCTTAAGTAAATACTACCTCTGAATAATCTACAGTTTTGATAAAGAATATGACTAGCGTCTAACTATTTGTACGAAGAGTTAGTGAATTAAACGTTTTTCTAATTTATAGATTTTTACACCCAGGCACTGATTGTATTATGTATGTACTTTGATAAACCGACCTTTAGTGATTTGGATTCTCAGATTACCTGTGTTTTTAATGACAATTTTCTTGGATAAATTTTAATTTATCGAAGCACTAGATATTAATTATACCGTGAGCTTGCCCTCACGATTGATTGGTTTGTTGTAATTGATCAATAAGTTAGGCGAAATCTCACAATGAGGCCATTTATACGATGTTTTTCTACGATGGGCCTAAATCACTGATTAAATACTTCTTTAACGGTCGCATGATGAAAAAGGCATGCTTTTGGCGCCTTAAATATGTCTAGTATAAATTCTAGAATATAATGGAAAAGTCAGGAAAGGATGATTAGATTAAGCTGTGTGATAGGTCATTGCTAATTTTGTTACAATAGGTTTGGAAGGAATGGAGGAATGAGTAGAAATTCTGCCCCGGCATTTATCTCAAATGACATGTTTCTAATCGAACCCAGGACCTCCCAAATGTAATCATCACTTAGCTTGGCTATTTCAAGCAGAAATTCTGACATTTAAGTATTTATCACATTGATTTACTTTACGGTATTTGTTGTGCCTCCTGGTTGTGTTAAAACGATTAATGCTTTAATGCAGAGCGCCGAGATATACGGTACATTGTGCATAATGCATGGGTGGCCAAAACAATTTAGACCGCTGAGATTAATTGAACGACAATTGAAGCAAAACAATGCCGCTTGTGTTGCACGACGCAGTTTTCTAAGAATTTCGCAGTAAATAGTAAAAAATCCACCAGCAGAGCACGGCGTCTGACCCAAAACACTATGCACATGATTTTTCGACTTGTCAAGATTGACTCGGCTTTTGTTCTTGTTGGTGACGAAGTGTGCCTCAACTCCATGGATTGTCGTTTTGATTCAGACGTTTGATAAGCTATCCACGTCTCATACCCAGTCACTATACTGTTAAGAAAATCATCACTCTATCGTCGTAACGTGTCAACTACACGAAGCGTATACACCACCCAACTAACCCGAAATGGCGTCAACTTCTCAATGGGTCAGAGCAAGTACCGCGCATGCGCACAACTGCATTCGCAGCGTTGCAGCGGTAAGACATACAAACAGAATTCAATTTGTGGATGTACCTCGTATATGACAATAATCCTGAAACACGTTGCTAGTTTCCTTCGCTATTTTAAACACAAATATTAACCGTGAGAGTCTATCCCTATGCATCGGTAGCATCTATTTGCATCAAACTTCTAGAAATTTCCCAGAAATGGCGCATAATTAAATAAATATAACAGTAGTACATCATTTTTAAATTATAACAACTCATTTTTGATTAATTAAAAAAATTGTACTTATTATAACTTTCACTTTTTAAACGCATTCTTTGGCACAGAAAGATATCCACGCGCACTGACATCTGTTGGGCACATATTACAACGTCTAGAATGATTTCACACGAATAGTTAAGGGTTCATTAATAGGAGTGTATTAAAATATCTTTAATCATTATGAATAATTTCTTTGTATTTTTGCGAAGTAAATATTCTTTTGTTTCTGAGAGGTATGACTTGCTGAAGTGCTAAAGGTAAAATCGTGAATTATAATATGTATTTTTGTAACCATAACCTGGGGCCATCATGTCCTTTCGAAGGTATTTTCATAATTGATAATAGTGCCTCTTCAACTCCTAGTAAAGTTTCTTTAATTTTAAAAGGTGGTAAAATAAACTAATTTAGGAAATAGATGTTGTTGCCTTGGTTGCTTGACGACCATATGGTACAAGTTTGAGATTTGATAAAATTTGTCGATCATAAATCTAAAGGAATTAAATTAAATTGACGTCTTATTAGAAAGAAATACAACCAAAGAAATAATGAATATAAATTAGAATGATCACTCAACGATTAAAGTTGCATTAAGACGATCTAAGATCCTTCTATTATGGTTTATGTAAGTAAAATTAGCCAACATTTCATGTTGCAGAGGACTATGCAATATTGGAACGTAACGACTAAAACGACGAGATAAATGAGAGTGGCATAATTTATGAGCCCAATGATTAAGATACACGATATTGTAAACACTTTAATACTATATGATTTAACCTTTAACAGTTTTAGAGCGTTCTAGTAAGATTTATGCATTCATCCACATTCTTGAGATGGTGCGATGGCGGTATGTGGGAGGGCATGTTCCCATGCCTGTGCACCCTCTGGGAGTCACGGCGCGTCTTGGCGAGCGCCCCCAAGCTCATCGGCTTAGCCCAGATAGCGGCGCCTTTAGCTTGCATTCTTTTATTCACATAATGACCTGTCAACCACCCTTGCGTTTCGACCTTTGAAAATTGCAACATCTTTCAAGTTTTTATCTATTATTTATGAGGCAAATCTGTAAGTTTTAATTATTCAAAATGTTTCGAAATTCTAAAAAGTAAAGAAGAAGTATTACTGAAAATGAGGGAGGATATAAAATTTAATTAAAAATTAGATGATTTATTAGAAGAAGATGGATGTTTCCTTTAAACATTCAAATTTTTAGGCTAATTGGAGTATTCTTTTTAAGGAGTCCTTACGTAATATCTTGAAATTAAGGATTATTTTACGAAGAATCGGTTTTTGTTTGTAAAACCGCTTTAAAATATTTTATTAAGAGTTGTTCTTAAACTGAAAGTTATCCTAGTATTCTAAATTCCTCAATACTTCCTTCCCGTTTGGGACTAAAATTTAAAATTTTAAAATTAAAGATAAAACTATTTTGTAGCCTGACAGTGTGTCTTTAACAATGAAAACGGTAGCACAATAAATAAAAAAGTAAAAGCACTCCGTGCTTGAACTCTAAAAACGTGGAAGAAAAGTAAAAAAGCACGGGCAGGAAGAATCGGGGCCACTAGCACAACGCCCAATAAAACAATTCAATGAGAAGACACCTTTAAAAAAATTGACATTTTTTTAGATCGACTGAAGATCATTGTAGAATCAAGAAGTTAGACTTCGGGAAGATTTCAAAATCTTGAATGGGGCCTTAAAATTATAATTTAAAATCTATGCGAAGATCTAGTTAACATAATGCTATACCAGCAATAAAATATCAAAATTTGTTATACAAATGATACTAAACTAAACTCAAAACATAAACCAGAACCACTAAATGAACTCAGACTGTACACTCCGGTGTCAATAGTTAAGTAACCAACCACTTTTGTCATGTTACAGAGGTTTTCAAGCTAAAACTTAAGTTTTATGTTAATTGTATTTATTTTCAGGCACTTGTTGGTTATTTTAATTTATTTTCTTCATATTTCAAAAGTTAAAAGTAAGTTTATTAAATTGTACAGTGTAATCACGGCTTTACATTAGACATTATTCCAGGATATTTGTCATTAATTAGAAATACATAATAAGTAATTTGGAGACTATATCCATTTTAGTTACGTTTCAAAATTATGTTCTTAAATAACAATGTAGTTTATTAATAAGGTCAAACTAGAATTCTTATTTGGTAAACTCTTAATTTTTATCGGATTATATCATCAAAATTGGTAATCTGTTTGTTACACTAGGCAAGTACTGGAGAAGAATACTTTCAAGATTATTTTGTATTACCGGAATAAAAAACGTATTCACTTTTTTGAAAACCAGTTGACAACACCTTAATTAGTAGTTAAAAACAAAATTAAGTTTTCATTTATTTCAAAGATTAGCACTGTATGAAAGAAAAACAATTTAGCAATCTAAAAATAACAAAAAAATGCTTCCTTTAGCTCTAATAACAGTCTTTATACGTCGTAAATTAATTTTTCTCAAAGCAAAGTGTTAGGTAGAGGAATACGACGTGTAACACGTTGGTTCAGCATATCCCACACAATCGGGACTGTGGGTTGAATTCAGACTGGATCCTTACTACATAAGGTCGGTCGTTATGGTTCAGCATTCATCAATAAATGGGGAAAATGGTATATAACGTGGTCTTTTAAAATCTCTGCGATATATCTTTCCGCATTTGAGACTCTACAAGTCGTCAAACTTATACCTCCCCACACTTTTGCCGAGCCTTCGATGAAAGTAGTTCTTTTTGCAAAGTTTCGTTTCAGTTAGGTATACTCAGGAAAAATCGCAGTTCGTCATTCATTGTTGAATTGTCTAATTCACACGTTTATAACTAAATCAAGTTGTATTACTCGATGCTGTCTGAACAATTTAGGTGCACGAGAAGGTCTTCTGCACTCGAGCCTCTCGCTATAAGAGCTTGGTTTTTGACTGATCTTCTAAGAAAAATGATGTGTTTTCTATGCCTTTACTTGAATTAAATTGTATGTCCAATTGTTGTTGATAAACAGTAAACGCTGGCCATGCAAAACCTTACCATAGAGTTGTATAAGAATCGATAATTTTTAATGTAAACTTAACTTTTTGCAACATATCTATATCATTAATTGTTTTTAAACCCTTTATTTTCATTTTGGCTATAGAAGTTCTTAATTACTTTCAGGAAGTGTGGTTCATAAGTTGTACTAAGAAATAGTACCTAATATACAAGTATATTAGACAAATAAATTTTGATATTAATTATTTCCCGAACTACTCAGTTAACTTGTGTTTAGGTTTTCGGGCAACAGATTTTGACTTATTCCAGAATTTCGTTGAATTAATAGCGTTACTCTCTTTGTTTGCGAATGCCGGAACCTGCACTGCGATTCATACATGCAGACCCAATTTTTGAAGAAGTGGCAGTTCGCAGATTTCGCCGTTGGTGGTGTTCCTCTTGAATTCCAACTACATACCACGATGTTGATACGAAACATGAAGCTCTAACATATTGTCACGGTTCAATTTGGCACTAGGCCAGATCACTTTTCAGCCGAGGGAACCGACCTTAACAGCGGTGAGCAGCGGGGGTCGAAACTATCGACAGAAATCATTTACCAGTCCCGTCCTGAGGAACGTA
>JAHWXV010978775.1:0-13117 GCA_024586415.1 Phrixothrix hirtus | reverse complement strand
AAAAAAGGCATATAAATGCATATTTTAAAGGCAAACAAGGCATATATATGCGCATATTTTGGCTGCATTTAAATGCATATATTCCGCCCCCTACTTATTACTATTATAAAAATATTACATTAGAAAGTTTCATCTTGTATGTGTTACACTTAAAACGATCATTTTACGTTATGAGTAAATAGATTAAAAGTCTACGATAATACTATAACAGCCGGTAAGTAAAGTTATACTGCATAAATTTCTTTAAACATGAAATATTTTGTAGTAGAAATTAAGAAGCGCGCAATTTATATGTTTTAGAGTAAACTTAAAAATCCATTTCTAAATTTAACCACATCCATGCTTGCCAATCGCGATAAAGGTATTTCTACAGCGCTATCGCAGGGTCTATATTTAGAAAAATACAGAATAACTTTGCATCAAGTTAATGCATTGTTACCAAACTTATACATGTAAATTAAAAACATGGTACTCAAATTTTTAGTATGAGAAATCTTGGTTTATATAAAGTTTATTGCTAGTTGCAAGATGATTGAGCAATAAAGGGTATTAATCCAGCAAATATTTTAAATTTATTTATGCCATTACATTTGCCAAACATCATAATAACCGCAAGTGAAATCGAATTGAAGGAAATGGAAATATTACTACGTACAGCAATGGTAGATGGAGCAATGGACGTGGAATAATCTGAGGTACGGAAATTTGACGATCCCGATGAAATCTATGAAGCATGAGTTGTTGAAGACAGTGTCAATACACATACAAACCAGAAAATCTATATAGAAGATACAGCGGAAAATCCGATATATGCAACGGAACCACTTAAGTATTTGGATTCTGAGTATAAAACAAATACATTTACATTTTGAAAAATGGTGGAAATGAAAAGTTAAAGTTGCGATCTGTCAAAAACAGACATATCAAAGTGGTTGCAAAACAATAATTACCGCGCAGGGCTCACCAAGGAAATCTTGAAGGGACTTACACAGAATCGGTACACAAAATTGTCACATACACATTAAGCCGATTAACAGATGCTCTGCAAATGAAAATTGCCCTAGATGGCATCTTGCTTAGGAGATTCACTTTTGCAGTGAGTATAAAGCAAATCCACCACGAGAAAAATTTAGAGCAAGCATGTGCATTACAACGTTTAAAAATATCCACCGCATAGTATGGCAAAAAATAAATTTTGTTACTAAGAAAGCATTGAAAAAGTACAAGATATAACAGAACTTGGGAAACAATTTGTTCCTGAGGTAAAAGAATTTCTCATGACTACCAATTACTATTACTATACTTATGTTCCATGATTATTATAGATATGTTTCTATTAATATCTTATAGTGTTCTTCTACGAATTTGTTTATAATATTAATAGCTTTATGATATAAAACAAGATTTAATTTATTGCAAATGGCTACACATAATTTGTGTAGCATATTGAAATTAGAAACATGCTATCAATATTCTTGTCTTGCAACTAACAATAAACTTTACAACAATAACTTCTTTCTTTATATAAACCAAGATCTCACATATTGTAAATTTCGATATAACATTTTTAATTAAAATGTACAAATTTGGTAATGGCGTATTGGCTTCATAAAAAGTTATTTTGCATAGCTCGAAATATATATCCCCGCAATAGTTGTTTAAAAACATCTTTTACGCCATTGGTAAACATGAATTGGGTTACACTTAGGAATAAATGTTATAAGTTTAATCCAAAATATACAATTATGTGTATTTTAATATCTACTATGAGATTTTTCACATTTCAAGAAAATCCGTGAGTACATTTTGACTTCCTACTGGGGCTTGGGAAGTCTCGCATGTTGGGGTTAATCTGTTTAGGCACAGCCTAAAATTGTCATTTTAACCGTAATACATATAAGATAAAGCTTTTTCACATAGTATTTTTAGGATATTTTCAGGATGTCTCAGTATTGTTAACTATTTCCTTGTCAAATTACGCGCCATATGACATAACCACCAGGGTGGGGAAAGTAGCGCAATAAAGAGTGAATCTGGGAGATTCAGTAACCATGTAGAACTTTACGGGTGAACAACATGTGTTTTGCGTACTCGCGTATTATCAAAGCGGGAATTCGTTAGTTTCCGCGTGACGTCTGTATTGACAGCATTATGGATTACACGATATAGAATAGGTCCCAACACTAACATTGCGATATTGTATTTGCTAAAACTGTTTCAAACCTACAGCATCTATTATGAGGGCGCTACGGGCAGGCCATTCCCAGTTCTCTAGGTATAACAAAAATGTAGAACTGGTTTGCCAATCGGTTTGACAGAATCCACGAGTTATCACTCGGAAACGGTATAACGCAATGATTAATCAGTATTTGATACTACAGTTGCCATATAATACTGACGGTCAATTCCTCAACTGCTGCGCTTTAAGGATTTCTTCCTCAAAAGCTACTTTAAAAGGAATAACGTCAATTGACCCCCACTAGATTTCTTTCTGTGGGGATGCCTTAAAGGGAATGTCTACGACAATTACCCGGCGATTATCGCAAACATGAAGATTAAAATTCAGGAGAAATTTTCTCATATATCCCCAGATGTACTCGTAGTTCGAAAGATCTTCATTAATTTGAGCCAGCAGTTCGAAAATGGGCAACATTTAGATTAGGTTATTTTTAAACAACAAATCACCTAAGCTTGTACTTTCTGTTTTTGTTAATAAAGAAAATGTAAGAGTGTTTGTTTCTGTCGTATGTTATTTTCAAATACTTACTTTTGAGACATCCTGTATTATAGCAATTAAAAATCCCTGAAACCCCTATAAACATTTTTGTGCTGATTCCAATGCACCTCACATTGGAGCTAAACCCTAACTTATGGTTGGAGATGGTTTAGCTAGGACTTCAAAAACTTGTATTACTAGACTGAAAATACTTAAGAAAATAGGTCTAATGTTAATTTACATTATTTTTTTACGAGCTTTAGCTTTTGAGTTAATTAGAGGAAAGAACGCAACACTTTCAGGATAGTTCTCGTCCCTTACGCAACTTTTATAGCAGATATACAAAATATGTATGCTTTGTTTTCACTGAAATAATCTATATACAAAATTTTATCAAAACTAGCAACGGATACTTCGCGGCACTCCATTACTAGTAAATTCAAAGCTTGTGTGAATTTTTGTAGTCTACCTTCCAAAATCACAGTAACGCTAAAATGTATATTTCCTAGTAACAATTGCAAGCGGTTCCTCGGCATAGTAGTTTTGTTAAAGTTATTGTAAATTTAGTAGATTCGCCAGTAGCTTTTTATTCCATCCAGATGATTATTGCTATGAATTTTTCCATTTCGCAGATATTGGTGTGATGCGATGTAGTAAGCCGTGATTTGAAGAAAATAATCTTTTCCGTTCCGTTCTATCACCATCATGTTTCGTATTTTTCCATTCAGAAAACATTTATAAAATGCATGTGATTCTATGTCAAACATTTTTTCATGAACTTGAATTCGAAATCCTTCACCAGAAATTGTGAAATGAATCTTTTTAACTATTTTAACATAGGTTATCCTCCAAATTTTTTCTTCGTTATATGACTCCAAATCTTGTGATACTTCTTGTATTATGTTTTTATTTGTTTTAGTGATGGGCGATGTCGGAACTTGTTGGATGTACAAGGCCTAGATTTTCTGTCGCTTTTATTTTACAAACTTGGAGGATTCGATGATGATTTGGCACCTTCCTTATATTTGCCTTACTTTATACTAACACAAAAATTGATTTCAAAATGTGTATCATTTCTATAAATATTATAATTGTGCCAGTTTGCTGTCATATCAATGAAAATGTTTTCAATTTTCATGTTATTTGTTCTTTTAAACTAATTTCGTTATATATTTCATTTTTTTTAACAATTTTAGAATGGTCCGCCTAGAAAATTAACTAACTAGTTGTAAACTGAAGATAATCCTTATTAGGACTAAAACGAAATCTGCATTATTTTCCAATTTTCCGAAAGTAAAGATGCTTGTATACATTTTGTAATATATCGGATGATAGTAATTATTTGTGATTTCCTATTATTAGATTTGCAATAAAAGAAGTTATGTTAGCAGCAGTAATATTTTAAAGTTAAAATTAAAATTAACGACAATTGTGACATTTCTTTTGTATAATAGAAAATGGATGCTATCAAATTATTTTATAGTTTATATCACCTTTTATTGATTAATTCATTTATATGATACATTTTGATCGTGGTACTCAAAACGAAAATGGAGCTTGGATTTAATCAACCTATGCCTGCTTCGAGAAATCTAATGCCACTTAGCCTGAAGTTCAGGTAGATTATTGTGTACAAGCATTGCAGTAGGATTGCTCAACGCTTTTTCAATATTGAAAGAATATGTAGAGGAAAATCTACTGGAAGGCCAACAATCGTAACATCACGTCGTTGACGAGTTTTGACAAAGAATGAAATAAAACTCAAAGAAATTTGTGCGAAGGTTAATTGCACAAACAGGTTCAACGTTTACTAAGATATCAAACTACTTTATGAAATTAACTTTACTAAAATTTTCATATAGAAGCTGTCATAAAATATTTAAAAAAATTGCTCCATCGACATTCATGTTTATTACGTATTAATTAACTAAATTAATTAACGCGTAATCCACAGGATATAATATTATAGCTTAATTAAATAATAGAATCTAAAATACTTTCTTAAATATTTGGTTTGTAAATTAAAACCAAGTGTTAAATTTTCACAAGTGCAAGAGCCAATTAGGAATAGGTTTCTAAAGTAATCCAGACGGGTAGCAATAAAGTTTAGAGCCCCTATAAGGCTTGCAAGTATTTCTAGAAGCCGTGAGAATTTTAATGATTTCTGACATAGAAAAAAACATCTGAGCGGTTCAAAATACCTGGACAGGATTGGTCACAACTGTTAATAAACAACTTTCGGGAAAAAATTACAAAAACGGACATGCAAACGACAGAACCGCAAGAAAAATATATCTGGCACTGCACGAGCTCGTAAGGAAGAATATGCAACGCAAAAAGGTTCTGTATTAAATGAGAAAAGTGTTTGTTCTGACCTTTTATGCATCGAAATGTGCAGATTAAAATGCAGTGATTGATTTAACATTGTGGCTAGGAAGACTATTTTATCAGGATTTTATAGTCTCCATATAAATGCCAAAAATTCGTTATTATTTATATACCCTACAAAAGAATAGTAAAATTTGCTATTAAACATAAAAGATTTTAATGTAAATATACAATTACGCATAATAAAGAACAAATTTAAGTATGCAAAACAACATTTGCCTCCATTTATCAAATAGGCAGAAACAAAATTGAAATTGTTAAAAGGAAAATCCAATTCAATGCATCTGCTCCAAGTTCTGACAAACACGGGCGGCACAACAATAGCAATTCCAGCAAGATGTACCTCTGACCAACTCTAAATATTGCTATCATGTATCGTTTATACATAGAGAAATGCCAACAGGAAAACAAACCGGTTAATTATTTTATTAAATAGTCAACATACAGTAAAATTTTTGCAACTCACTTTAACTTGTCATTCAGTAGCCAAAAAAGTGATACGTGCAGCACGTGCGACTCTTGAAATGATACACAGGTGCACAAAATCAATATCACATCTGCTTTTCGTCTTATGTGTGCAGATTGCGAAGAATTACGTAAGAATGGAAATTATTTATACTTTACTGTTCATTTACAACAAACTATGCCCTTACCAAAGCTGAGTACATCTAAAGCCTTCTACTTAAGATAGGTTTGGTTTTATAATCTTGGGATATATTCAATTTTCTCAAGTGACGACAAACCGTATATGCAGGCATGGACTAAAGGCACAGCCGGAAGAGGAAGTCATGAAGTAATTAGCTGCATTTGGAATTTCATTGAAAATTTGATCCATTAAGTGTTGCAACATGATAGCTTCCCTACTTTTCTAGATATACTGGAAAACCAAAATTGTATACATTATATATCAAAAGTAACGTAACTTAAAACTAAAATCAAATTATCTTGAATCTCGATATTTGTTACATAGCACCTTTACCCATTCACCCCTTCAATTATGTACAATCCTACGCATGTGAAAGATCCTACAGACTTATAATCTATAAATAATTCATTCAAACAACAAAATATAGGGCGCATGATATAGGTATGATACAGCTAACCATTAGTTAATGTTTGGTTACCACACCAATACTGAGCATGACAATATATTAACCTTCAAACGTTCTGCTCTCACACTAACAGACAATGATGTCAATTACGCAATTTCGACCACCCAGTATAATAAGTACAAGGTTCAAACCGCACGGATAATTTGCTTATAAATAAAACATTACTGATTTTTTATTAATTCTGAATACATTTTGTTGCAGGTGTTATTATGCTGTGGGCTTATTCATTAATGGGCAAGAAATTATGTTCTGTGAGGCCGCCGTTTGATCATAATGAAGGAAGCTGCAGCACACAACAGGTATTTTAGATATCTTCAAATTGCTATTTTTTAATTTCAAGTAAAGTTATCAACAGATTTAATGGTATGCTCAGTCTATATTCTCTCTTTATTGTTATTAATTCAATATAAACATAAATAACGTTTTTTAAAGGGTTTATTCCGAAAAAAATAGTTTTCAGTATATGAGAATATTTAACAAAAAAGTAAAACGTATGCTTTTGCCAAAAGCAGTTATTTGAAAAGGAATGCAAGTGATTGAACAAGTTGGCCTTTAGAAAGAAAACCCCGTTAGCTCGAAATAATTCTCCTAAATTTACGACACTACGTACTCATAGTATTAGTGTTCAGAAATATTAGACCAAAGAACCATATTCGTACATGCTAAGCTATGCCATTACTAGTTATTCACTTACGTTTCATTGACCGTTAACAATACCTATAGGAAAGTATTTGACAAATACCAAAAAGGATCATAAAGTGTACATTTTTATTAGTTAACGCTTTTCTCGTATCTGCAACGTTGTATAGTTGTAACAATTTCATTTTTCCACATATTTACGAAATGAACATTGCCGTAATGACCGACATAATAGCTCGCAATATTCGCTTCATATTTTTTTGCAAAAGTTCACTGAAAATGACTTGTAAAAATAAATGCCTATAGGTTTTCTCGTTAAACGGGTATATCTGCAATCTATCTGCAATAAATGCTTCATCCATATAAGGGGTAACAAGCGTTTAGAACTATCTGTAAATAAAACTTAGCATTAAAAATAAAATAAATGCCTTCAAGTATAAACTGAACTAGTTTTACAAATTCTTTTAAATTAATGTTACAATTAAGTTTAATGAAATTCCAATTTTTTGTAATTAATTTTAAAACAAGATCTAAAGGAATATTAGCAAATAACGAAATTATATAAAAAAAATCGCATGGTTGTTTGGCAACTGAATGTAATTAAACTTATTTGCAAAAGTTATCGAATTTTTTATATTAGAGCACGAAATTTTTCAAATATCAGATAACCATTCCGAAAGTTCATAAGTTGGAAATCCAATGGATGCTACATAATTTTCTTTTAAGTTCTTGACTAATGTTGCCTTTAACTTTAATTTCCCTAATGATCTTATTATTTTTTGTCTTTAACGAAGCAGTCGAGTCACAGAGTAATGCTGTGTAAATATTTTTGTCTTTTAACATAATCTCAACTTTTAAGATATATTCTTCCTTGTTCATAGTCACAGTAATATTCCTTTAACAGCTTTCAGAATAAGGATATCTTTATTTTGTTTTAGGAACTTCTTTCTTAATATAAATTATTTCTGATAGCGATCAAGTTTGTATTTGAGTAATTTCAAACCATTTGTCAAAATATTTGTTATTTGTGTCCTGTAATTGTCATTATCTGGATCATTCGTTAAATCAATAATGGCTTCAATTTGTGATAGTAATTTGAATGTGTTTAAACTACTACTCTAGCAGTTTATGTTAGATTTGGGTCCTAAAGATAGTAACCTGTTCAACGGGAAAAGGTATTTCTTTATTAGTTAAATTTATTATCCAACTGGATTTATTATTCGATTGGTAAGAATTTCTACAATTGTAAAGTTCTTTAAATTTTCTAATATTTATACACTTCATGTTCTCAAAATATTTTGTATAAGTATGATTTAATGTTTTTTTTAAAATTTTTCAGTAATGTATGCGGACTTATATTTAGCTTTGTTTTATATGGCGTGGCAGTAGTCTCATATTTTACATCTAGCGAGATAAATTCTGCGACTGATTAATTTAACTAGCTTAAGGCTGCTAAGCACTGGGATTAGACAACCCAAAATACAATATTCAAATTTTATTAGTTTTTAATAGTTGCAATTAAAATTTTTAAAAAAGGATACATAGGGATGAACGGAATCGAATGAATTCATAAATAATAGTTTTATTTACAATTTATAATTAATTACGAAAACCTAATATTTAAAAAACGTAAATTAGCGTTTTTTCAATATTACGCTTCCGTAATTAATTAAACACTGTATAGAAAACTATTCCGCGGGTTCTACGTATCATTTCTTAAAAATTCTAATTGCAACTTTTAAAAACTAATAAACTTTAATATTGTATTTTGGGTTGCCTAACCCCAAGATCTAGGAGCCTTAATATTGTACCTGTACCGTTGTTTTAGTTTGATAGTATACAGTGTGTTACATAATTGAATGTCAATTGTAAAGGGGGTTAATCTGTGCATGATTTTAAGACAAAAAGTTCATATAAATATAGATCCGTTTTCGCTTTATTTTTGATATATTGAGTGATAAATACATTTTTTTAAAAATTTTTTTTAATAACTCCGCAACTACATCAGATATTTTTATAAAACTTTTGGGGTGTAAATTAGATGTAGAAACACACCTTTTTTGATACTAACCTATGTTTAATTTTAACCAGTGGCGTTCAAATTAATTTTACCTTGACTATTTTGATTGGGAAAAATGGTACGCCACTCCTTTTTTTAAAAACAAAAATTATTTTGTGAATGGTACACCATTTTTTAATAAAAAAGATGTCTTGACTTTTTTCGTATCTTCAACTGGTTTTCAGTAAAAAAATAAAGAACAGCAACTGTCAGTAAGTGAAAATAAATAAATTTAATTAATTTATTTATCACTCAATATATCAAAAATAAAGCGGAAATTGACCTATGTTTATATGAACTTTTTGTCTTAAAATCATGCATAGATTAACCCCCTGCAATATTGATATTCAATTATATAACATACTGTATATTCCTCAAACGACCCTATTGATTTCTTGTTAGAATCCCATATTTATTATAATTTATTCTTGCCTTATACTTGCCGTAATAATTATAATTTATTTAAAGTGGTTTTGGTATCAGCATTACATTTATTGGAATTTTAAAAAATTATATTTGCGTCAATATTTCGCAAATAATTATTTGCTTCTACATCTAAAAATTATTTTTATAAACTAAAATGACATTTCAGCGACAAATGATATACATAACGCTAAAAATAGGAATACAACAATATACAGTAAACAGCATATTAAATTCTATAGTAATTAATAAATTAAAACAACGATAAGCCCTAAGAAGCAAATATTATACAAAGATACAAATATTTAAATTATAAAGATTAAATGAACTAGAGTAACTATCGTGAAGCAAATTAGTGTCAGATTTGAAATTCATAGCATTTCCATGAATAGTCTGCTTATAATTCTCAGAATGGCTTAAAATCACAACCTCGTCAAAATTAATACTGCAGTCACAATTAATGGAATGGATAGCAAGCGCACACTTTTTCTTATTCAGTTTGCAGTTACTTCTGTGCAAACCAACTCTGATGTTCAGCTAACCTGACGTCTGCTCTATGTAACTCAATTCACAAGCTGAACAGTTAATTTGATATATAATATTAAGCATGTGAATTATTATTTCATTACTATTACTAATGTATTTTCAAGTATGCTTAAATTGTTTTAATATATTGTGGTAGACAGAGTCACGTACATAAGAATAAAGAATTGAAAATGAGCATGTCACGTCATAATTCAAAATAAAATATATATAAAGTTGCATAAATATGAAATAATTTAAAATAATAGACAGATTTAAGTTCAAAAAAGTTCAAAAATTGCAATTCGCATAAAATAAAATAATAAATTCAAAGAATGTTCGGAAGTAAAATTAAAATTTTGATTGAAATTTTAAAACAAGCAGTTAGTATAAAAAATATTTAGCATAATAATTTAGTAAACACATGCCAATAACAAATTTAGGGATTTGCAATAATTAATAATTAAAATTAAATTAAATTGAAGTTAATCACCAAGTTGTCATAAAATAAGGATGTTTAATTAATTTATACCACGATATAAACAACGAATGTAAATAAATAATACTATAAGAACAAAAAACAATAGTGTGTAAAAAGGCTCAATTGTTAAAATAAAGTTAGTGAATGTTTGAGTGCGGTTTACAATCAAGAAATCAATTTTCCTTCAATATTAATATCATACTGGTAATAATGAAGATGTGGAAAACATTTAAGGGACATTTTTCAGTCATTTAGTTGAAATTTTTAATATTTTGTAAATTTGTATTTTCCAAGTTAGTTTAGGTTCAAATAGTTAATTTGATCAACCCTTAAAATATTGAAGCATGTTTTCCATACAGCTACATAATGATATTTGAAGCGTTATGGTACCATTAAAATAGAAATTAACTCTTTCACTATTTAAATATTTCCAAAACAAGTAATTTTCTTTGTTCAAAATTATGCCGACTCAGCATTTCCGCTAGGAGTTTAATTAAAATGCTATATAAAACTAGTAGTTTAACAGCAGCCTAAGGGGAATGGTCTACCCATCTTGATTAATTAAAATTTCTCTTTAATCTGGCTGATTGCAGGTGATAAAATTGAAGTATTCTGAATTAAAATTAAAAATAGTTTAGTAGATATAACTATGATATAGATTTAAAACTACAACAACTTTTACCAAAATAATTTATTTATACAAAGGTGAAAAAGTGGTGTAAGAAAATTAAAATTTTATTTACCTGTATAAATATATGGTTCATCTAAACTTCATATAAATCATTTTAGATCAAGTTAAATAAAATCCACATCGGATTGGATTGAGGGAAAGAAGTGAGTCATAAAACGGAAACCTAATAAGTAGAAAATTATTATTAAATTAAAATAATTAATTTCAAAATCGAACAAACGTGCATTTTAATCGCCGACAATTTGTAAATTGGAAATTGTTGAAAATCATTAAATACAAGGATTTTGAAAATTTATACAAGTCTAGTTATTCATATAAATAGAAACATTTTCACCAAAAACAATCGTGTGCACCATTAGAGTTCATATAATTAAAAATAAACATTATATTTACGAACAATTTTGATAATCCGCGAAGTGACGCATTTCGAGCTACTCTGGAATGGACAACTATTTGGGGGAAATGTCTTTCGGAGAATTTCATCTACTAATGAAATATAGAAGACAGTGGAATAGAAAGCGAACAACTGTACAAGGTCTTTCAAAGCTTTTGTTTTATATATTTAACATTTTTGAAAGGTTAATTTAATTTGAACATTGTTAACATTTAATGAAATAACTTACCTTATTAAAAACAGTTTTTATTTTGTGTATATGCGAAGCGTATCATTAACGTCTGTTGTCAATTTAACTATTTACAACTGATTTTTACTAAAGGATCCCGGAGGTGATAACTTAGATAATTAAAATCCCAGCTTATGTAAGAATTCTAATCGTATTCATTTAATTTATTCATAAATTTTAAATTTCTCTTATTATAATTTTGAAAGTTGCTTTTAATAAATTTTTATTCTAAGTAACTTTGAATTTGAATCTTTAGTATAGTAATAATATTTTAGGAATTTATTTTATTTCAGGAATTTGCACATTTTAATTTAAGTTAGGTGCTAGTTATGGTGTGTTGCATGCCTGTTTAAGGTAAAGCGGGTTGTGATTTAGTTATAAGTTGTATCGAAGTACTCAGAATAAGATGGGCAACTCCGGTGGCCTAGACTTAAAATAAAATTAATTAAATACAGAATTAATAGGAGTCCTAGAGAAACAGAATATGAGCAACTTAATAAACATGAATAAAGAAAATTATTTAATATATTGGAATTGAATCGTTTGAAGCTCGATCTTCCCGAACGTGGGGCATTTAAAATAACAAAATAAAATACACAAGAACGAAAAATAAAATTATTTAATATATTGGAATCACGTCGTTTGAAACTCAATCTTCCACAGTACATAGTTTTCTGATCCCTTTAATGCAACCCATAATATATGATTTAACTGGTATTCTATCGAAATCGTAGAGTTAAACTGAGCATAGAACATTCATGTTTATTTCACAGCCCATTTTTTCTCCCGCATATACTCTATTATTGTACCTTTATGTAGCTAATACGATATAGGTTTTATACGAAAATGCTTATTCTTTGATAAGTATTTAGGGCTTTGCATTATTTTCCAAAATTTATATATTGCAATTATATGATATATGATATATGATAGATTTATAAAAGCGGGTGGAACATTATAAATATCCTTTTTATTTTAAATTACCTCTCTGGTGGCCTTTACTTTACTTTAAATTATGTTCGTGACAACAACAATACAGTTCCATTATATTTCACATACAGATATATTTACGAGACGTCTACTACTGTTAACCGAATCCTCATGACCCTATAATTTATACCCTCCAATGACATTTATGCATGGAATTTGTATATTTGAAATCCATGTTATTCTAAAAAGTAACTGCATCGCGTTGAATTTACGCAACAAACACTCGATATCAAAGTATTTATGAATTTCAATGAAATAATGACTAAAGGAAGCATTTCTTCGGGATTCTTAAAGTACAATATTCTGATAGCATAGCAAATCGGTAATAATAGTTAACTTCTCTTCTTTGAGGGTGTATTAAAGCTATACCTACCTATCTAAACGGCTATTTTGCATTCATTCTATTTACCATTTATATATGTATATATATATATATATATATATATATATATATATATATATATATATATATA
>JAHWXV010978770.1:0-13434 GCA_024586415.1 Phrixothrix hirtus | reverse complement strand
CCCAAGCTTAGGTATGGTTAACCTAGAATCAAAAATAAACGTTGTTATTTGAATTAATAGCATCCCTTCATCTTGTAGTGCGAATTTGTACCGCATCTCCCAAAAGTTCGGATAAAATTCATTAAATATTTTTTTTAGTTATGGACATATCGGTCGGTCGATTTTTAAATTTAAATTAAGAGTTTTTATAGTTATTTTTAACCGCCCATCGCCGACACCTAAGCACCAAAAACTCCTACTTTATGTTTTAAAATGATTTTTATGCTGAATACAATAAAACATGAATTATTTAAATCGGTTAATAAATAATTAGATATGTGATAAAATGTACTCATTAATTTTCTGTAATAATAAAAAAAGGGAGTTTAAACAATATTAACAATATTGATTAAAGGGTTCATGATGTTTAATTTGAGACACGAAGATTGATTAATGTAAGAATGAAACTTCAAACTTTATAGTCTTGAGGCTCAACTAGTTTCGAAATTTTTCTGTTGCTTCAACGAAGCATAATTCAGTTTTTAAAAAATTGTTTTAACGAAACAGATTTCGTCATTAGACACACAAATAAATTAAAAAAGCTCATTTAATTTATTCATGGGTATATTGTCACGGGCTAAATTGACAATAACGTATGTGGCAGAAATCATGAGTGTTTAATCACGGCCGGCAAAGCTTCAGTGGAGCAAGGCGTGGTTCGTTGATACTTGCGAGGCTAAACACTGTAAAATTAAGTCAAAATCGGTAAAAGGTGAGCGCCACTGTTCTCAAGTAAAAACTGCAATCAGGCGATGTTTGCGAAACACCATATATATCACAATGTTAGTGACCTACCTTAAAAGTGGAGACAGACACTCTAGTGGTACTGCAGATACTAGATTAAGACTGAAAAATTGAAATGTTCTAATACTAAAAATTCTCACTTATTTATGATCGCTCTGTATATAAAGGTCAATGAAAAATACTAACGAAAGCTCTAAATATTATTTACGTTACTTGCAGAAATTTAGGGCATAATGTGCCTCAAATGAGATGACTACAGGCAGGTTTTCAAAACTGACCACTCTGTATCGTATTTAATTAACTAATTGAACTTTAGATTCCTAAGAAAGTGTTATTTTTACTCAGAAATAAATGCTTTATGACTTTCGTTCCAGAACATTATTAAATTGGTATTTAACTTTTTGAAATAATAACCAAAATTGAGTCCAAGAACACCTTTATAAAATTTTAGTTTGCACGAAAACACAAATATATATATACATACAGAAATTCAACAATTCGTTAAGAAATTCAACAGGACTTACATGCTAAACACAAACAACATTGACTAGGAAATCTAGGCTAGGAACAATTGATTTACAAAATCCAGCTGGTTATTACAACTGGGAGTAATTAAATGATGGCGACAATTAATAAATGAACTCTAGGTTTCGCCAACGACGCCTACAATATTTAAAAGAAACTGCATAAACAACATATATTTAAAATTAGTACCCATCTACCAAAAGTTTCGTTTACAATTATAAAATTTACAAAAAATTAGCTTGCAATAATTTACACGTATATGAGTAACTTAATAATCAAAATGTTTATTCAATCAGTAATTATTAGAAGGTCATAATCCATTCGTTTCAATTCATTCGAAATTAAACGGTAGCAACAATGTATCTTTTATTACGTTACGTAAATTTGCAAACTAAAACGGTCTTGTAGTTCTAGATAAATTACGTTAAAAATCGAAATGTGTCGGATCCCTTTCTTTTATACAGGCAAAAGTACCTGGAGAGCACTTACTATTTTTGATAATTTTAACGTTATTTAAACTTAAGACAAAGCCGCCCTTGTGTCCTAATTACATGAAGACCCCTCTCGGGTGGAACTAATGGAACGGTACCTGCCTAAATCTTGCCAAATTTCGAATCCCAAATTAATTCTGGAAAGCTCAACTTCGACATCAATGGTGGCCTAGTGGATTAATAACTTTGACATAGAAAGATTTAAAATCTAAAAATTAAAGATACAAGGCACTAACTAAAATTAGATTTTCTCTCCGCGAACTGTATCGCTTCAAAACTGGTAACTAACTAGCTTTTTTTTTTCAGTGAGAATCTTAAAACTGCATATATCTCAACCTTCGCGTTAGCGCCGGATATCTTGAAACGTTTTGTAATTCTCTAGTTGTACATATAATTTTTAAACAAGGTTTTCGCATTCTCATACGCATTACTTATTTAGGATTCTGCTTGTATCGTTTTCGCATGGATATGTAACTACACGGGTCACCTTGACACGTGTTTCAGTGGTACTTTACTGTTTATCTCGGCCTAAAAGCTGAGATCATCGTCTGTGGGAATACAAAATAATTGAATTCCTTTTAATATGACAAATCTTTACTATGTATTTCGTAAATGAATAATTTTATATATAATACGAGGTGGATCTAAATATTTTTGATTTTAACTTATTTATTTCTTAGGAACATGATCTGTTACTGAATTTAAAAGGAATCCTGCTCTAATTAAATTTATTAAATAAGTAATATATACAATCATCCATCATAAATGCATTATTATTACTTAAAGGTTTACAAAACACAGTAAGGGATGAAAATATACAGGGTATAAGAAAATAGTGTACGTTCTTGTAATAGGTGATGGATATCAATACAAATAAAGAGTTTTATACGACAATAATCCAAAACTTAACGATTTTCCTGAAAAAGCATTGTCGTGGCAGAATTCAACAACTAATAAATATTTTTCATCCGGAGTTGGGTAGAAAATAGTTCCTATTATATACAACAAAACACTTAATATAATTTTTTTAAAGTTAATGGTTAAGCCAGAATTTAATAGAATGTGTTACATAAAATTGTAAATTCTACTAAACAGGAAATCTGGCAACTTGCTAGGTTAGGCAAACTTGCTATTCATAAACACGTCAAAGACCGTTATTGATATACCTAAATAAATACCAGTGTTAGTAGTTTATGGCTTATGATCGTAAATAGTTTCGTAGCACATTTCAACCACCCCTTATTCAGAAATGAATCTGTATGTGTATTTATTTAGACAATTACGTAAAGCTAGCTGTATTATTTATTATTTATAAAAATTATCGTATACAGGGTGTATTATTTCAGCCGGCGAATATTAGCACTGCACGATTCTCCTTGTAATACACAGCACATAATGTTATAAATATGTTCGTCTTAAACGCAAATTTTCGAAATAAAGGTCATTTAAAATTTGCAACGCTGTATGAATTGTAAGTAGAGCACAAGTCATAAGTTTATTAACGTGATTACCATAGTAACATTTTTGCAGGTCGTTATTATATTTCTAGGTAAAAGAATCATATAATTTTCAAATATAGCAATTTGAAACTATTCTTAATCACAAGCTATTGGGTATGTAAAAACGCTTAATGCAAAAGATGTTCAAAATGAGCTCCTCCGCAAAATATTTCTTATAAACTTTGAATTAACTATTCAGAAACTCGCATCATTTACTGATAATCTTCCGGAAGGAACCCTTAAACTTTTTGAAAATGATAAAGGTAAACAGCATTTTCTTACAGTACTCGATGAACTGTACTCTGATTACCGTTGATTATTCGAAAAATGGTGCAAATATTTTAAGTGCGTTCATTTTCACATATGTTTCATATTTCTTCTTTTATCTGCGGCAGTAGTACACTTCGAGCATAGCCTCCATTTACTATAAAAGGGTGCTAATCTTCCTGTTTCTCGTAATCGTCGGTCAAGTCGCTGGATAAGGTTGGCATTGGGATGCCTTCTATTCTGGTACCTTTCTGCATATAAAGCTTGAACTGCATGAAAATTGTCATGACACTCCTCTAATATTAGATATGCATCCTCATATTCATTGAATGCATACTCCATGCTTTTAATTAAACGATTAAGTATCATTAATAAACCTCAACAGAACACGAGAAAAGATTGTCATTAACAACTTAAGCAACTTGCTCAGCTTATCCCAAAGTGATATTTTTGACATTCAAAGCCACCCAACAAAATGTAATGTAGGTATGGGTGTAGGTGTAATGTAGCGGCCGTCTAAATAATACGATGCTGCAATATTTTTTACAAACAAGTAAATCAAAGAAATTAAATTATGCGAAAAGTCATTTTAAAGAAAATTTATGGAAAATAGGAGAAAAATATAATAGATTTACCTTTTTTGGTGCTTAAACTAAGGGAGTTACTTCTATTTAACAGTTTTGAGCAGACATAAGCAAATTATAAAAAAATAAATGACTTTTAATATTTCCACAACCGATGAGTTACAACAAATTGGTTTCAAAGTGTTTTGCATAGTTTTCGATGCAGAATCGTGTAGTGTTGATATTTGCCACGTGAAATAATATACCCTGTATACTGCTTAACGATAATTAAAGTCGACTCAAATTTACAATTCATTATTATCGAAGCTCATCCATCCTTTTGTAATAAGAGGTCAAGAACTGCAAATAAAAAAAGTCAAATTTAAATTAGTAATTTATTTATTGTACATGGCTGAAATTCTTGGATATTGAGCTATGGTTAATATTTTTAGTAATTTCGAGTTTGCTGTTTCTTAAAAATAGTTCCTTGATTGCTATTTCTTTAAAATAATACACGAAAATGAAGCTTCACTTCTAATACAGTTTTTGGTCCGCGACCACGTGTTTATCGTTTACCCAATTTTCAGAAATTAATTTCCCAAATGTTATCTTTTTATACACATTTAGAAACTTAACTTATTTCTACAAGTTACCGATTATTTATATTTAAATCTTATATTTTATTTTTTGATCATTTCAATCTGTTGTTTTCTTGTTTCTTATTTATTTATTATAATTTAAACTTACCTGTATAAAATTGCTGAACAGTATTTTATTTATTAATAAGTGCTGATGGTTCAATTTCCAGTTAAATTGAGCTTCTAGATAATTACCATGCCTCGCATTGTGACAGCCAATAATTTTCAAATTATAAACTTGTACACAAAGAAATTCGATAGCTTCGATTTTACAATTTATTGTAGTTATTGGAGTCATTCAGGATAGTGACCTTTCCAGAATAAGTCATTGATAAGTTTTATAATTTATGACTCCTTGGGACAGGCGCCAGCAATAAACTTTCTCTCGTTGCAAGAATTATTTACATAACAGAATATAGGTCTATACAGTAACAGTAGCTTCAATGTAAGGTTGCCAAAGTGCAATAACTAGAATTTGAGATAACTGGCTGACTATTGAAGATAGTGAAAAGTCATAGCATCTTATCTACTCTATTTTCAATTTCCTACCACCTGTTAGAAGAACGTATACCATTCTATTTATACCCTGTATGTAAATGACGAAATCTATTTGTTTAAAACAAGGTTTTAAAAAGCGTCAATTATGCTTGTGACGATGGAATAAACAATTTTGAAACTAGTTAAGACGCAAGAAGAATTCTTATATAAACAGTTTCAGACTATAAGGTTTGAATATTAATAACAACAAATTAAAACAAGTAAAAGTGCTCGAATACCAGTAACTAAATTATTGAAAAAACTTAAGTTTTCGTTTCATTAAGCATGTCTAACATCAGAAAATAGCATTTCGAAATCCTAATTATAAATAGGCGTGGTGATAAAATGCGAAATCAATTGGAAGTTCGCGGTACATTTATTAATACTTACCCCGAGAGCCTTATTACTCAAACGATATTAGTAAACTTTACTCCAAATTTCAAAAGAAGCGATCACTAAAGGATGTGCGGCGATAAGATCGACCTAAAAAATTGAATAATGATACGCACCTTAAAGTAACGTTTAAATAAACTGAAAAATCAGCTTCTTCGACGAGAAAAATAGTCCAGCTATATGACGTTTCCAAATCAGTAATTCACTGCAGCGTTCAAATAGTTAAGTGAGCTCCATTTAAAGCATTTCAAGTTCAAGAAGAATTGTCCCATGGTGAAGACAGAATACTCAAGTTTTTCGTAACTTTGAATAACATAATAAATTATAACTTAAACTTTCCTGAAAACGTGACTTTCCCGGATGAAGATACATTTCATTTGAATGCCTCTATAAACAAGCACACAAGACATTGAAATAAAGGGACCAATTTTTTTCGAAGAAAAATTTTCTTAAAATTTGAACTATTGTCTGCTTTAATTATATCAATCCTAAATAATGAGGAATAACAAGATTACGAGCAGATGGCGCTCCTACACATGACACTACAAGTGTCTGAAGATTCTTATTAAAACATTTTCTAATTGATAAGTACATGATAAGCAATCGAATAATCCAGAAGATCTTCCGATTTAATTACTTTAGAATTTTATCTATGGGGATTATCTAAAAATCAGAGCTTAAATGAACTGGCTAAAAACTATGGAAGAACCAAAAATGAAAATAAAGTGAAATATCCGCTCAATTTCCCCTGATATGATTAGGTTCTCTGTAGGTTTCTCTAGTTTGGAATAAGACTACGAAATTCCGGCGGTGGTAATTTTAAGCAATACTTGTAAAAAAGTTGTAATTTCATCTCAAATGAAGTTTGTGCTATTATAAAGTATCACTGTTGTTCTAAAGTAAGTAAATCAGCTAGTTTTGTGTATATTGCCGTTATTTGTCGGCCAAATCGGGAATTTTTTTATTGTATTCAACATAAGAAATCCTTTAAAACAAAATATCACAATCCATATCTTCCCATTTAAACTGCGGGTTACTAGTCCTTAGGAGGTGCAGGATGGGGAGGTTGAAAATAACCGCTAGTTGTCTTATTTTAAATTTAAAATTGACGCGCCCGAGGGATTTTTAAATGAGGTAGGTTTAAATGTCTAATGAATCTTACTTCAAACTTTTGGGACATTCTTATTATTTAAATTTATACAATAGCTTAATCTGAAAAGAACTAATTATTTATATAAACCCCTTGCGTTGCAATAAGTGTATACCAAGAAAATGCAATTGTATAGACAAAATAATTCATTTTTCCCACGACCACGTATGAAAATTATTTTTCCAAACAATTGGGTAGCCTGTAAAGATATTAGTATCAAATGCGTGCGTTATAATAACGCACGTGTGTGTTATGAATCTTTTATAATCTTGCTGACAAATCACAGGCGGGCTTTTTTATTTAAATTTAAATTATATCAAAACTTGGAAAATATAGATAGGAACGCGAATAGTGGCGATAGTGCTTGTTCCAATGTAGAATGCACTCCACCAGAAACGTATAAATTTATGGATTGGCGAAAAAAAAATAAGTTTATCAACTAATAAAATAAATTCCGAGGTAGTCATAATTTGTGGTTGTAAGAAAAATAGCCTACATAATCCCTTGGAGACTGACGTACATAGATCGTACTCGGTGGTTCTCACACTTGGCTAAACGCGATAATTGCCACCTCGTTATGTAATATACTATTTCGACATGGCACCTTTGTACGTGGTGATTCAAAAAGGTTGAAGACAATTCGATTTGCCACCGAAATAAAATATTTTAAAAGTTGGTAACTCTGTCTTCTTACCTAAATCTTGTTTATTTAATACCAGTGGCATACCTTGTGGGAAAAGTAACAAGTACAAATTATTATAAAAATTATTTTTGAGCTTTAAAAGTCACCAAAATACTAACGCGAGCTATTCTAAATGTCTTCAACACTTTTGGATCACTTGGTACATTAATGTACTTCACCCAACGTTTATTCAATGTATTGAAATCGTTAAACAAAATTTTGACAAACTCTACCATATGTACCGTTAAATTTGGAAATCAAAAGTCGCTGCTCGTAGGGCAGCAATTAAAATCTACAATCTTGAGTCTTAGTCAATGCAATTTACGCTTTTTGAAGCTGTAACACACCACTACCTAATTTCCCTGATATTTTTATTCAAATTTCATTTCGGTCAATGCAGAAATAATGAATAGTGTTAGCTGGAATTACTGTGCCCTTTTTCAAGATAATCGATGAACATAGCCCTTTCCTTATCCCAAAAGACTATTACAATAATTTTTCCTACAGAGGAAGTGCACTTGAACATTTTAGGTGGCGGTGAGCCACGATAATACCACCCCATGAGTTACTGCTTCAGCTCAGGGTTAAGTAATGAACCCGAGATCCATCTACAGTGGATCAGTTGGTCGAAAAGAAACTGTGAACAATTCTGAATCCTACTGAAAATGGGTTAAAATCTATTTGCAAGGGTCCGTTAAATTCTGCCTGTTTTCTGAATTGAGTATTTGCGGCACCCAACGAACGAAATTTTATTTATGGACAAAACATTGATAAGGATCCTTTGAACACAATTGATTCATAGCACAACAGGGGATTTCCTTATCGTAGGAATCGATGCAATTTTCGGCCTACTAGGCTCTGCCTGACCTGTTGTTGCGGTCACGTTTAAAAACTGCTAGGCTACATTCATATAATGTTTTTAACATACTAATATGAATTCCTTGCGAAGTTATATCTTTCATTTGCTAATATTTAATTATTACTTTAATATTAACCTTCCTAATTTTTATAAAATTGCTGACTGTTTTTCTTCGAAAATTCACAATTTTATACGGCGATAACACAGCAACTTCAATCGTGACACTAATTCCTATCCTATATTGATACTTACAAAAAAGAATTAATACAATTTTAAACCTTTTCTCTTTTACATCAAGTTCGCAAAAAATAGAATCCGCTCTCGTAAGGTTGTAATAAAGAGTAAAAACAGTAATACAAGACATTGCGAAATATGATCTTTAAATCTAAAACTACTATTTGAAAATCCGGATCATTGAAAAGGGCATTACTAATGATGTGATGAAAACTTGTTAAATGTAAGCATCATAACAGTTTATGTTGTACTTACTAACTGGTATTTTAGTGTAAATTTATAAAAATGCATTTTAAAATATTGCATAAGTAAGGTACGTTTTTAGAAGTATTTCCTTCGAATTTCGAATTTTAGTATGAATAGCTTACAGGACGCGGATTCAAACCCAGTTAAAGTCAGTTAATTTTCTATCGAACCCATTACCACGATTTCTAGTTCAGAAGCACGCGGTAGAGTAGAGGGGGGTCATGTATATGTATACGTCATAATATATCAACTTTTCATCTAAGGTATTGAAGTTCTCACTTAAGCTGTGGAGTCCCTGGCAAGAAAGAACCCGAATAAAGTACGGCGCTAGCTGTTGTATTGGAACTAGAAAGTGTACTTCGTCATGAATATTAGTTGGAATTATAACCCGGAGCACTCGACGGGCCGGTTAAGTGAAACCTATTTCATCTAGAAAAACGACAAATAGGGTACGACAACGCATTATAAGAACGAGGAAAAATATGTTTCCTCAAATTAATGACAGTATTTATTGTGAAAACAAAATATTATTTTATCCACGTAGGAATGCATGCATCAATTAAAAGGTTACTGAATGTTCATTTTTTCTGGATTAAGGCTGACACAAAATTATAATAAGCAGTGTCCTCTCAGACATATGATTAAACACGTGAAGGTCCTTAAATTAAACCTTTTCAATCAAAAAGTTAATGACCGTGCTTTTTTACCGGATTAAGGCTAACACATAATTCAAGCTAATTGACTAACTTAACCTCTAGTAATTAAGTGTTCTCAAAGTAATTACATTTGTAATCAGAGATAATCAATGACAAAGTCCTTTCGTAAGGTCAAAGCCAAACTAGATACTTTTTGAATATACCTCATACATTAAATATTGAGATTTAATTCGAAAAAAAAATATTAACAGGGTCCTTTATGAAAGTACATTGAAACAACAACATTAAATTTATTAGATAACAGTTCTAGTCGATGCGTTATACATCAGTATCTGAGTAATGGATATAAATTATTACATACCAATTAAATATAAACCAAAGCAAAACAAAAAAACAATTATTGTTCTTGAGAGTAGTACCCGTAATCTAAACATAAACAACATCGGTTTTAATGAATATAAGAGGATTCGCTAAATAAGAAGTATCTTTCATATCAAATTAATATCAAAGTATTTGAAAGTGATTTATATTTAGATTCAGACGATAGCACTTTACAATATATTTCTGAAACTAAATATTTTATGAACATCAGCGAATATTTAATTGCAAAACGAAGAAAGTAACGCAACGTATTTACGAATTTAATGTGCGTATGTCTAACATAATATGACACTTAAAATAATTTGAATAAAGCAGATGAATTTGATATAGGCACTGGCAAAAAAACTAATCTGGAAGAGTTACAGATGTGTAAATTTAAATAAAATATAAGTTGACTTCCGGGATTCGTTTACGAATCTCCATTTTCCCTAATAATTTAGTGAATATTGTATTTTAGAATATTAGTAATGTCACGGCGGTTAATCGCCGTGACAATCGCGATTGTAGCAGTAAACATAACAAAGCTATCACTAGTCAAAAACACCGTCATAGGAAAAATTAAGTAAACTGTACGACCGTTTATAATCCTTGACTAGGATAAACCATCATCTACGTCTTACAAGACCACTAAAGATATGAGATCTCTTCTAGTGATTTGAAGACCCGTAGGTCGACTTCGTAATTATAATACGATGTGAAAACACTATATTTCAAGCAATTTTTTACGACTCAAAAGAGTCAGCCAAAATAACTTGATGGCTTTTTAAAACCCACATAAATATTTGAAAATATAATAAATTCAATATATACGAATACCTAAAATTTCAGTGCCTAAATTTAGTTCAAGCCGTTAGACATTAGAAAGCAGCACTTCCCAGTAACACAATATAAGAAAATAGATTTCCGTATATTGTTTTAATTAAGGATTAAAATTACGAGTTAAATGCTAAATACAACAAAAAGAATTATCAATAATTTTATTCGCAGCTCAATATTAAATTTTCATCTTTCCCTAAACTAATAATTTTATACAAAATGAGCATGAAATCCACACAAATAATTTTTACTTGCAGTTTCAATAAAATGGTACATTAACGAAAAGTGACCGTTATAATATATTTAAAAACTCGTCTTCTTTTCAGAAAATAAAGTAAAATGCTAATTTTGATGTCAATAAGGTTTGTAATACCTTCAGGTTCGGTTGAGTTCTAGTAGGTAGGGTAAAATGGTCATAGCAGCTGAGGCCATTGACTCAGAGAGTCCTCCATTCTGGAATTACCACAATCTGAGTCCTTATCCATAAAGCAAAAGGGCTCTCCTAAAACTCGTTTGAAATGGTTAAGATATTTGAATATAATTTCATGTATTTCGTTAAAACTACAGAAGTACTGAGATAACTATTGAGAAATGTAGATTTTTATATAAAAAGGTTTATACGAGGGCACTATTTATATTCCGATCCTAATAATAAAGAAATAGTAATTTATCATTAAAAATTCATTTATTATTTTTCAAAATATTCTCGCTTATGATCTATACACTTTTGCATTATTTTGCACCAACTGTCAAAACATTTTTGTCATTCTATTTGAGACATCTCTAAAACATGGTTTTTGAACGCATCGGCGCGGCAGTTTTTTTTTCGACGAAAACCGTTGTGCACACAATTTATTCTTGACGTTCGAGATCAAAAAGAAGTCATTGGGTGCCAAATCAGGACCATACGGGGGATGACCTATTAATTTGCTTTTTTGAGTGTTCAAATTATCGGTAGTTAGACAAGATGTGTGAGTGCTTGCATTGTCGTGATATAGAATGATCCTACGGCGCTTGTTTGTTTTCCTTATTTCCCTGAAGACTTCCGGCAAACAAATGGTGGTGTATCATTCAGAAGTGACCTTTTTAAGTCCCTGTAAAAGCACTGTTACCATATGACCAATTTTTCCGAAGAATCGGCGACCATTTCTTTCGAAATGTTTCGAGCGCGAACAACTTTTGTTGGGTTTAGTTCATCTTGAAACACCCATACAGTTGGCTGCTGTTTACTTTCGGCTCATACGCATATACTCATGATACGTCACCTGTTACAATATTATATACGTCTTTTGAAGTATCGCCATTGCATTTCGTAAGCATTTGCTTGCACCAATCGACACGGGCACCTCTTTGAGATGTTTTCAAATTATGTGGGATCCAACGAGAACAAAACTTTTTCACGGCTACATGTTCATACAATATTTTATATATGCTGGCCGAACTAATGTATAACGTTGCCTCAATCTTACAGTATGTCACATGACGATCTTGCTTTATCAGTTTTTGCACAGCATCAATGTTTTCTGGTACAATAACTGATTTTAGATGACCTTCAGCACTTTCGTCGGTGAGCAAACGGCGGCCACGATTAAATTATTATACCGGCGTTTCACGGTGGCACAGGATGGGGATTCATCGTCAAAAGTTGAAGTAAGTTGATCGATGCACTCTTGTTTAGATAATAATTCCGACAACGGGAAAAGAGTAAGTAGTTGAAATAAACTATTTATCAACGTTCATACATTTTGCAAAAAAAATTAACAATAATAACACTTTGGTGAGAGACAACACATGATCTGTTTTGTATTTTAAATTTAATTTAAAATTACTGATATTAATTATTTTTCAATAAATAAACACTAAAACTTTATAATTTTATGGCATGAGTGGTAGAAGTAGTAACATTATAGTTGAAGTTTAAAGTAAGAACATAAATAATTTATCAATTTAAACAAAAGTGAATAGATATATAAATAACATACACAAATCAATAAAATATAATTTACTTATTTATATTTTGCGAACAATAATTGCAATTATCGTCCATCTAAATTATTAGACACGTGAAATACTGCTTAATTCCAAAGATCTTCTCCGATAACTCACTTCAACGTATTTTTTCCAGAGAAACGGAAGGATTCATGTAAAAGGGCATCAAAGACATAAGAATTGTAGTAAGTTATTTTAAAAAAATTATTTAAACCGTTTTCGAGAAAATCGCATTGCGATTTAATTTTTTTCTTTCAAGTGCTTTAAATTTATTAGCCTGAAAATGCCTTTACCGCCTACTAAACCAAATTATACGTAATATAAGCTGTATCATTTCCATAAAATAGACATATAAATGTAAAAAGTCATTTATAAATATTGAAAAACAATTAAACAAGCAGATATCAGACAAAAAATTATATTTTATTTATTAATTTATAATCTCCTGTCCTGCTAATTATTATAATTTGGATACATCATATCACAGATATCTTACTTTATTCAATACATGAACTTTGAACAATCATCAAATAATAACTATTTAACAATAAATCTGTGTTTATAATTTTACTTGTTAAATGTCCTTATATATTGTAAGGAACCCTATTTTCTTTTATGGTAGCGTTTGTATAAATGCTTGAGTTACTTACGTCAAAGGCCTGGTTGTTTGTATTCAAACAAAAGCAGTACATTTTATAAAGTTATCCAATTCTAAAATGCATCCG
>JAHWXV010978727.1:0-10247 GCA_024586415.1 Phrixothrix hirtus | reverse complement strand
ATATATATATATATATATATATATATATATATATATATATATAAATACACACAACGCACACGCATGCATGCCCGCGCGCCTGCATGCACGCAGACACGCACGCACACACGCACGCACGGACGCACAATTTCTACTTTATAAACCTTTTATTAAAATTTCCCCTGAATTTCAAAATTTGTTTTTAAAAATTAAATTAATAGCGTATTTTGATATTAAAATATTATATAAAGCCTCAATAGTTCGTAAGAACTTTAAACCGTTGTAACTTTCTTATTATTAGAATTAGATCAAAACTTTGTTCGAAAAAAAGGTTTACTTTGATCCCCTCTAATTATCGTTTCAGTTTGGCAGGGAAATTAGAATTCACTCTGAATATTTGGTATATTGTCCAAGTATAAAAAAAAGTATTTTAATTGTGTCAAGCCCAAAGAGTTTGGCTTGACATTTCGAAAGAAATTATATTGAAGCGTAGTAGTTCCGTTCGTGGGGTTAGTTTGACGTCTAAGCGACTATTTTTAAGGGGTTAGAACGCATTTACAAATCGGTACATTCTAAGTTTTCGTGTCCAAGTATTAGCTGTGATAATCTATATAAGGTCGCTCTGACAACCAGTGTAAAAATTACTCGTAGGGCATCGTCAATGCTATGTTAAAGTAGTCGTGGTTTACGATAGGTGTCTCCGGTTATAATCTTTTCTGAAAAGAAATGAAGGGTGTAATAATCCTATCGTATATTATGCCACATGTAGGGTTAATTTTGTAGATTCTTAAACGTAATAGTTGTTGTAATCAGGAATTTTTAATCCCCAAACGCGACAATTATATCGATTCATGTGAGAGATGTGTGGTATCCCTGAAAGCAGGCTAATCGTGAATTCCTTGTAGCATATAAACAACAAAGTTCACATATTTTAGCTTGGTCATTTGGCAAAATCGCACGAAATACTTGAATTTTATAGAATTTTATAGCATTTCTTTCTGAAATGTCAAATTCAGTTGTTACGTGTAGATTAGTCAATACAAAAATGGTTAGTTGAAGTGGATCCATGCTCTAAATTGAGAATGATGAATAAATGTGATAGATTGATTAATGCTCGAAGCCTTTAATTCTCAATAAATTGTAATTGTAAAGTTGTTAAAATTGGCATTTATTTGAAAATATTACATGTTTAGGGAGTCTTGTTGATCCCATCATCAGATATAAATAAGTTTTGATATTCAAGAATTAATTAAAATCAGTATATCTAAAAGAATTAAACATTATTATATTAATTAAATAATTTAGTATGGGAGATGCAATAATAATTCTTATAATTTAACTGTTTAATAGAAAGTACGTCTATCCGTTTTGAGAGCGATTCAAAAACTCTAACCATTTGTTGAGGGAACAAACGTCATCGTGACCACTGATCATCATTCACTGATATGGCTATACATAAAGTATTCTTCGCCTTACAGATTATCTCTGGATCCTAATGTTAAATATATAATGTCCCTTTACTGGGCTAAACTTTTACAGAAATATGAATACAAGGTGTCATTTAACAACCCTTGCAGTTTACAGAAAATCTTTACGAATAATAAGGATACTATTAATATCATTGAAGAATTAGGCGTTTTCAAACTCAATTGTGGGACGTGTGCTCCTACTTATGTAGGGAAAACAGGACGAAGTTTCAAGTTATGTATTTATCAACATTTAAAAAAAATATCCAGCAATTGTTTATAATTATGCTACTTAAATTCAGCTTTTGCAGAACATCTTCTTACTAATAAGCATGAATTTTCTATCCCTAAAACTGTTCATATCCTCCATGTTGTCAATAAGGGACATTATTTAAATTTATTAGAATTTTTTGAAATATACAAACAAAACAACAAACAAAAGTGTGAGAATTTCTGCGTTAATGAAATTACAGAATATTACCATACGTTGACTCCACTTTTTAATTCCTTATTAAATTTAATAAATACTTAGATCTAAATTAGTACTTTATTTCATAGGGTGGGTTTTTACATAATTAAAAATATTTTTGGATTATTATATTTTTATTTTCCTATGTAAACCTAACTTTTCATTGTTGTCATTTAATTTTAAACTAATTTAAAGTAAATTCATTTTACTAGTTAACTCTTAATTTATTTATTATATTTTTATGATATATTACTTGTTAAAATTTTTAACTATTATTTAGTTATTTTTTAACTAGTTTATATTTAATAATAAGTTTTTCCTTTCTGTAGCATACCTGTATGTTCACAGTAATAATTCTTTAACATAATTTTATTTATATTATTGAATGTCATTCCGTACCACATATTGCTTTAATTTATTGATAATTAATCATTCTATTACACTAATGTTTTTAACCCTATATATACATATAAATGTGTTCTTCTCTTTTTTTTACATATTATTAATGTTATATCCTATTCTTAGGTAAGATAATTTATTTACTATATTATTTATCTCAATAATTTAATCTTGTAGCTATTTCCAAATCCTAGAAAATGCTTACTGATTGTAGGTGAAACTAATAGAAAATCAAATATTATAAACTAAATATATTTTAGGATGAGACTGTACGATTTATTTTATTTTAATTTTACACTTTATGTACGATATTATCCATTGTGTATTATGGACCTAAATCCCATTGATGGTATTCAAATATCATTGAGCATAGGAGAACATAATATTTTTTAAAACTAATAGGACAATATACCGCCCTAAAAAGAAATCTGGAAATAAAAGCATAACATTAATAAACAAAAGCACTGCCAAGGTAGAGGAACGGACAAAAATAATAAATGGCTGCTTCCGCCTGTATCTGGATTAGTGAAGATAAGAGATCAACTCATAGGGTATCATAAGAAAATAGTGGAAACTTTAATCGTCTTCTTTGTAGGAATACACAGTGCATTAGGACATCTATCCTATTTAGTGAAATGTATGCAAGTTTTTTGTTTGTTTGTTTGTTTGTTTTTGTATCTGATGGTTCGGGATGTAAAATTTCCTTTGGCCTTCTTAGAGTAGAACTTTTATATAGTCATTTCGCCATGCCTACTAGAATTTTGCCCAAGCTGGAGGAGTTACACCGCCACTAAGGATTTTTAACGTGTTAAACATCACTTGAACACGGAACAGCGATTCTACTTCCTTATCCGAGAAGAAGCCATGTTTTTTAAATTTTTCTCAGCTAAAATATTTATCAACTCCTTTAAATTGATATTAGAGTTAGATGAGTTGCATGTACGTTGCTATCTATATATAGTAGACAACTTCAAGAATGTATGATAAACGGAAGATTATACTTAGTTTTAGAACAAAACAGAACTGATAGCCCCATATAAATTCCGATTTCGGAAACATTCGACAACAAATAAAATAAGTTTTACATATTAAGCACCTAAACACGCCTTAACAGTATTCGTTAACTCAAAAGGTGCCTTTAGTTGAGTGCGTTATTGTACCATACACCACTAGCTATATTATTGAAGGTATAGAAAAACTTATTAATGTTTATTGAGCACTTTTAAAGTAACTATAGGAGCGCTTTACTTGAGATAGAACTTAGAAATATCACGTCCAAAGAATGACATTTCAGTGGTACTATATTTCTGATTATTCTAAATTTCATTTTGTTCTCCATTGATCCCCCTCTTTCGTACCTGGTATACGCAGATGTCAGTACAGGTATTAAAATTTGTAGCCCTTTAGGCGCCATTCTAGAAGCTCCAGAATTTGGTATCGTGAATGTATTAATGAGCTGAAGGTGCGAAATTTTTAGAATCTATAGAATAAGTAAGTACTTATACTTTCGAACGAAATGTCAACATTCACTCTGGAAGTATATATTATGCAAAACAATGGAAAGCCATCGTGTCACGTTTTTCCCTATCTTGATTAATCATTCGATCGCTATTTATATTTTTTGTATCAAGCTATATTGATATAGACGATTACTATTGCAACAAGAACGGTAAAACATGATTTGATACCAAATTCAAATAATGAAGTTTAAATTATAAATTATTATATGTATTGAAATGTATAACCCACGAAGGAATCCCTTAAAATAAAACAAAAATGCAATTTTAATTAAATATTCTAGAATCAATAAGGAACTCAATCGAAAATATACCATAATAACATGTAACTGAAAATGTAGGTTCATTGTACTTTCATCACAGGTAAAAAAATGTAAATAAATATAAAAACTGAACAGGTATGGCCATCTAGTGGTAAAGCTACAATTGAACATAACTAGAAAATAGAAATCTAATGAATTGTAAATAATTTAAGAATAAATTCATATAGCCATCTATTGGGCAATAACATAATTTAGTAGTTATGTAGTTTAGAGAGATAGCTATAGTGGGTTTACTAAATTAAAATAGATGTCATTGTAAACTTTCACTACATTACAGCTTAATTCTCAGAAATTATAGTTTATCAACAATTTTGTTAACGAAAGGACTATAAAAGCCAGCAACAAACAGAAACCAATCAGAGGCCCCAGGACACTCTTTCACCTGAACTATTACCCTGACAATTATACATTCCATTAAATTTAGTTCCTCGCCATAGGTATTCATGAACGTAATACTCCAGGATGTTTTCCGCTTTATTACGGTCAAGGAAACCATAAGTTCTCTGCTAATGCTATAAGGACGTCTTCCGATAGTTATAATAGAGAATACGACTATCGTGAAATATATATAGAGATGTACAATGATCCCAGTACGTTTTCCGCTTCATTGTCTATTCTCATAGAGTCCTCTGAGAGGATTGTATATATAGCAAAAGGACGTCTTTCGCTGTTGTGTATATAGACCTGCAGTAATATAAAGTAATACATCTTGGATTACCTCTACCTGAATTAACACTTTGTAACCTACGAAAGGCATAACTAGTAAAGAATTCCTTGCAATTTATCCCCTTACCTAATTGTGGATTCACAAGCACACATTAACACTCACACAAATTGTGCATGCAAACAAATGTAACCTGAAACTTTATAGTACACATCTTGTAGCATAGATTTATTATAAAGCATTAAATGCGTGGTAAATTTAATGATTTAGAACCATAGAATTGTACGTAGTATAGCATCTAAGAACGGTACAGGGTAAATAATATTTAAAATACATGTATAAAGAGAATCATACTTTTATTAAAGATATAAATTGAATCTCAAATTCCGAATAGTATATTGCAAATAAAATATAAGCCGTATCACTGAATCGTAATGATACGCAATTAGATTGGTGAAAAACCTTTTAATTAACATTACCCTCGTAACTCAGGGTGGAGGATTATAAATTGAGTATTGAACCCCCTGAGATGTTTCATGCACTATGAGCTAAAACTACCGAGATAGTCAAACTTACAAAAAAACATCTCGACTGTAAGTACATTACGCCAATCTCTATAAGCGGTACAAAGTATCAGAGTATCCTGTCAATTTAAATAGTTGAAACTTCTATTGGATAAGATGATGACCGAAGATCCCACATAAAAATGTTATCTGAATTATTCCTAATATTTACTGTTGGGTATCCTAAATACAAACTCGCTTGCTATTTTACAGAACTGTTGTGCTATCTGAGATTGATTAAGGATGAAGATTTAAGAATCAGCCAAGCCAAATAGATTAGTTTCTCTTGATAGTGTCGTAATTTTTGGTATGATATGCTGTTAGAGGTTTTCCAGACCATGTCTTTGCGTAGACTTCGGCCTGGTATCACTAAATTTTAGACAGGATGGAAGAACAATAAAAAGCATAGAAAGCTCGCATTATTTCAAAATAGGTTATGTAAAATTACTATGTAGAAATGAAACGCGATTCTCGTTATAGGCTATTAGGAGCTAGATAGTTGAATATAATGAAGAAACTGCTCTAATGAGTTCTTGACTACTTATTGCATTTTATAATACTTTTCTATTTACATAACCTCCTGTTCATTATTTTATGTTATCGAATTTCTACGCTATTAGACGGTATGGAGTTTATCTTCAAATTATCAAGCACGCAGGAGGACTTGAAAAAGCTTTTCCGGTGAGTGCATTGCTGTATTGGATGCAATCAATAGGTTCGATCTTTATATTAAATTTATATAAAGGTCTTGAGTTTTCGTAGGTTGAATTTCAAGCTTTAATATAACAGTACCTGCAAATGGTACCTGTGAATGGATAAATTGTTTTATTTTCTCAATTCCGATTGGTTAGTGTGAATTTTATGGGTTTCAATAATTACAAGTTCGTAATCTTTACAAGGTCCTTATTTAGTCTGGCTGAAATTTTAATTCACGCCTCCTATTCTGACTTTGATTGAATTTGCAAGATATACATTTTAGAAGGTTTTTATTGCCATATAACGATATATAGTACCGTACTACATTTTAAAGAATACTTAAACACACGTCAGCTGGATTTAGCATGACCAACTTTGTTGTATAAATTCACTTCTGTTAATTAAAACTGTGAGTTATCGATTAAAAGAATGTTCCACACTGTCACCCTTAAACAATAAGCAGCATAGAAGGTAGATTACTAAGTAACCCTCAGAAATATGTACATATAGTAATTAATATTGTTAAAAGTAATTAAATTAGTAATATGGAATTTATTTATAATCTAATGTTAAAATGGATTAAAAATTGAGATTGTTTTGTATAACTGGTATCGCACAAATAGTTATTTTATTTAAAAATTGTTAAATTATATTAGGCTTCTACTGTTGGTTTGGTTTGATAAATTTTAATAATTTTTATGATTGTACCCAATAAACACCAATTATAGGTAAATTGCATATGGCTAAATACAACCTCCCATTTAGAAGGTTCTATTAATTAATTTTCGATTTCATTAATTACCTTTCAATAACTCTTGACTATTGACATTAATTATCCCGTGCACTTAAAATAGCTGTTTTGATATGAAATGTTAATATCCATTCAATTTATACTATCAGTGGTTATGTTTATGTAACTCAACTGACAACAGTTAACAATATTTAATATTAAAATAAACTCAGGCCATATTACAGTTATTTTAAGTTTATTGAAGTTTAGGTATAAAATTATAACAATTCGATTTAGAGATTTATCCACTATTTAAAGGTAAGCATAAAGGTTAAATAGCTACGAATACAGAACCCTGACTGAATTTATTTTTTATGGCATCATGAGTATCATATCTTGAGTCTGCTTTTACCATTCAGTAATACTGAGTTGGCAGGTAAAACAAATATTTATTACTCGTATTATAATTGCATCCTTCCATTTTTTACCATACTGCCCATTCGGCAACAGTTTATGTACTTGTATCTACCTAAAGATAAGATTTTCAGGTCGTAGCAAATAGACTTATTAGACATAGGGTTAAATTAGATACTGCTTCTCATCTGTTTATTAACTTTTTGAAAGCACCTCTTAATATTTGCTGACAGTTCTAAAAGTAATAACGGAGCTGGATCTACGATTTTAAAAGTGTAGTTCATTATAAGATATTTACTTTCTCATTTAACTGACTATTGGGTTATTAGGCGTTTGACATTTACTCGCCATTTTAGGTTTGCTACATTTCAGAGCAGATAATTTTTAGAATCTATACAAAGAACTCAGTTATCGCAGATATCAGCCTCGTAAATGCTACAATTAGTAGAATGCTATAGCCTGAAATGAGAAATCGTTCGTGTAGCATAGCATGCTCATAAAAGGTGAGTCCAAATTAAAGAAGATATACAATAAGCTAACTGCACTGTTACACATATTAATCTATTAACTTTCCATTTCAGAATACCTACTAATCAAACATCAAGTGAAAACTTCCTTCCAAATGCAATTGGCTTTATTTGTTGTACCAATATTCTTAAAAAGGGTCGAATAATACTGATTGAAGTGCCGTACAATACCTACATACGCTTTTAGCATGAAAATATTTATTAATGGAAGAACAACAACTTCTTTACTTCATTTGTAACGGACCCTTGACGACCAATAACATACTAACTGCATGTATGAAATACCATCCGAGGTACAGTTGAATAAATTGCAATACGCGACCGCATTAGAGTATAGTGAAGGAGATGGACTGGCAGATACTATCTAGATATGTGACTTGAGCGTATAATGCATAAAGCTGTGGTGTTTCAAGTTTTAAGTAGCACTTTGAAAGTTGTGCTTTAAATAAATTAAATGGAGCTATTACTTAATAGCTATAGTTTAAAGTGACGTGGTTCACCTTTTTCAGTTAAACTATCGTACAATTGACTGTTTTTTTCTACAATACGTATAGTTATAAAACGTTTTCGTAATGTTAAAGGTATCTGAAAACAAACAAGAGTGATTCATAATTACTTTTAAAAAGTAGCAAGTTTATAGTGGAAATAACAAGTAGCGATAACTATAGATGATATTTTTGCTTTGGGTAACGCTTAAGGAAATAATTACAAACCGCTATACTGGTTAAAGGAGTAAGCTTTATGAATTCGCCGTGCAAAGAAGCCATGAACGCAAGTAACCTATTCAACACGTAAACGTAGCGAACAAAACTTCTTCTGCCACGCTCGTCATCATCAAAACAATATGGGTCTGTCAACGTTTAATGCGAAAAAAGTGTCCATAAGCAGTAATATGTACTCTTTTTCCACATACTCAAAGTAGGTGAAAGGTATCGCATCATTCCTGCCAATAATCGCTTCATTCGGTACAGTTTTGAGCATGTCTTGTGTAAAAAGAACGCGTTCCAACTAATCACACCCATTCAACCCTTGCACAACTATTATTTGGCGAAAATCCACAAATAAATTTTAAATACATAATACAATGGAACTCAATGTTGCGCAAATACCTGGGTAGTCAGTGCTGACCACTGAAGAATCCCACTATTCTCATGTGTTCGGAAAATTAATGCTCCTCTAGGTAGCTTCAAGCTTAGTGGTGAGGCAGTCAACCTTAAGCTTTCTATTTACAACACTCTTGTTTCCCACCGTAGGTGAAGCAGTTTCTGAAATATATTGTTTATTCTTCCTTTAACCGCCATATTTCTTCAAAATGCTTCTCCAGTTGAAATCCTCTTTGATTCTAAATGTAGAGCTCTTTAGTCCAATATTTTCATATTTGCTTTAACTTCTATTATAAATGCTTGTGCTTTTTGGAATTTTCTAAACCTGGTGCGTGACCAATTCATTAATATTTCTGACTCAATTCCATAAAGGGCGTCTGTGCAATAAGGAGCATTATATGTACTTGTATACGGGCTCTGAGTGAATATAAATTTGAAAACGCTTTTAGACTAATTAGAAAAAAAATTATTACTAATTTTAGCGCAATAACTGTTTACAATTTAGATCTGTAATGACCTAAATTCAATCGTGTTATATTTGCAGCACAGAAATTTCCGTTTTATTTCCTTAATATCATATTATACTGTAACCTGTTTGTTATACTATTAATGAATGAATACGGTTGAGTAACGCTATTGTAATAATATTTTGAACATATTTTTAAAATTACATATTTCAACCTTTTTTTTATCTTATAAACTTATGTTGAATAGTTATCACTTGAAAAGGATTTGTAGTGAAATTTTGTCTTCAGTGAACATTCTTTTATATCGTAATTACGAAAATAATAAATTGTAAACATATAAAGAAATGATATACAAATATCTGCATATCCTAATTACGAAAATAATACATTGTAAACGTATAAAGAAATGATCTACAAATATCTGCATGAAATCGTAAATGTACGAATCTGAGAAGAAAGAAATCACTTTGTAACTGCAATTCCTTACAATTTAACATCAGAGTTACCACTAGCTTCATAAGACTACTGATGTGGATATTTGAAATTCAGTGATAACAAGCACGTTAATTTGTCTTATTAATATGGGCGCCAGGGATTTTGGAGTCAAATTGGAAAGACCTTTAGAGCGAATCAAAACCAAGTTGCTCCACTTTTGGTTGATATTTATATTCACAAATAAGAAACGAGTTAATTAACAAGCTTTAATCGAACTCCTAATTACAACATAAATAAATAAAAAAAAAGGTCTTTTTTATTTAAATCAGGTTGCATTACCTTGTCCCTAATTATATTTGGACAGCTACAGCTCCAATAATTTGTCGGCAAGAATCCTGTAACAGAATTAACTAACGAGTTATCTTAAGCACATCCGTATAGACAATTGATATATATATATATATATATATATATATATATATATATATATATATA
>JAHWXV010978688.1:0-11130 GCA_024586415.1 Phrixothrix hirtus | reverse complement strand
CACCTGTCCGAAGCGGTGACATCACACGAGCCGCCGTTGATAAGGATTTTCCCACGGTCCCAGAAATTTTCCCAGGCCCAACCGCCTCCATAACTACTGATATAATTGCATATATTCAATTCGTTTAATAATTTTATCTTGTAGTTAATAATATTTTTAATACGAACAATTCGCTTGCATCACTTTCAGCGAAATGAATGTAGTTGTACTGATAATGTCTAATTATTAGACTTTTTATGAAGTATCGTGTATCGAACTCAAATTCAAAGTTATAACTAATATAAGATTACTGTTTAAATGTTCATCTAGCATAAAATAACCAAGTTATCCACCTTCTTCTCCTCTTAAAGAATTTATATTCTATGTAAACTTGTCTATTTAGAAGATCTTACCAAAAAATGAGGCCATCCGCTTTTTCATGCCAATTATAAATCTGACCCATTTACTGTCTGATAAGAAATGCTTCAGCAAGCAAATTATAATCTAATCTCACTCCATTTCCTGTCTAGACTGATAAGAAATTAGTAGAATCACTTTTTCATGCTAATTATAATTCCATTTCCTGTCTCTGCTGATAAGAAATGTGAGCGTTAGCATTTGCATGCCAACTCATTTCCTGTCTGATAAGAAATGTCTTCGCATGCTAATTATGATCTAATCTCACTTCATTTCCTGTCTAGACTGATAAGAAATGAGGACATTCGCTTTTGCATGCCAATTATGACTCTGACTCATTTCCTGTCTGATAAGAAATGCTTTCGCATGCTAATTATATAATCTAATCTCACTCCATTTCTGAATAGGCTGATAAGAAATAAGGACATCAATAATTTCTTGTCTCTCCTTCACTACAAAAAGATGCACATATTATTCACGTTAAGCTCGACTTTTTCAATCCTGCGCAAGCCCCGCCACGCCCCACTCCCCCTCATTATCTCTCTTATTTACTACACAAAGATGAAGATGTATTCACGCTGTCCGATTTTTCCAATCCTGCGCATGTTCTGCCACGCCCCAAAATGGCCGCACACAAAATGGCCGCTGCACAAAATGGCCGATCCATAAAATGGCTGTCTCCTCCCACCCCTCACACAAAATAGTCGACTCCACCCACAAAATAACTTACTCCTCTCACAAAATGGCTGACCCACAAAATAGTCGCCACCGAGTGGCCGCCGCTAACTCCTCCCACAATATGGCTGCCAAACATCAAAAGAGTTTTGATCCAGAACCCGTATAGTATAAACTAGTGATATAACCTCAGCGGGTGGTATTGTTCTGATAAAATTACCGCGATTAATAAAAATGCTGCTGCTTTCATTAATTACTTATGTTAAATTCGTAATACTGTGAAATACAGATAAAAATACTTAAATGATGTTCCTGTGGTTTATTAACTACTTCAGAATTTACAAATGTTTATTAGATTCAATGAATTTGATAGCAATTTTGCATTCAGATGAATTTTAAGTTACTGGAAAAATTGTACATATGAATAAATGTAAAATGTATTTAAATGTGTGTTATTTAGTTAAATAACAAATTTTGTTATTATCCTGTTATTATTTTCTATTTAGTTATTTTTCTAACCATTGTTCATCAGAATCAGTATAAATAGATTCCGTTATTACAGAGATGCTGGAAGGTATTCTTTCAGACGACTCAGGCAAATACCCTGATTTTATGTCGGGTAGTTCAGATACTGAAAATGTTTATAAACAGTAAACATACACTATACTACTACCTGTGCCTTGAAAAGAATGAATTTCTTCTGAGGCAACTGATGGACATTCAGGCAGTTCAATACAAAAGGGAAGACCGAAGAAAGGTAGAAAACGCCAATTTGGAAATATGCCAAGAAAGGAAAGAACTTCCAATAAATATAAATATAAAGACCATGTTACCTATAAAAAACAAGAAGTTAACGCCAATCCCTTTAATGAGTATGGCTGTCGGTGCGCTCTGTCATGTGCTACGAAAATTTCTGAAGAACAGCAAAAAATTATATACGAAAAGTTTGCTGAACTTGGAGGTTACCTTTCTCAAAATCTATTTATTGCCGCTAATGCCAAAGAAATTCCTATGAAAAGAAAGCGTGGAAACACGGTCGAAGAAAATAAAAACAGTTTTCTAGGGAATACTACATTAATAAAGTTGTAGTATATCGTAATATATTTATAAAAACGCATATAAACGTGTTAATACTGCTAAGCCGAAGACGAGAACTGAAGGCAGCACTACAGATAAAAGGGGTATTCTATTAAATGGAATCAACTAAGTCACGCAATAGAAACTGAAGTAATAGATCATATTAAAAAGTTTCCGAAATATGTCACATTACAGTCGTTCTACCGCAGATGCCCAATTCTTGCCATCCGAAATTACTCTTGCAAAATTGTACGAACTTTATGTTAACTGGAGAAAAAAACCAGAAGTACTTGATTTATCGACGCACAAAAACATATTTTACTTTAAATTTAATTTAAAATTCAAGACCCTTCAAAAGGACACTTGTAACAAATGCGACACATTCAATATCAAAAAACAAAATTCTGAACGTATTCAAGAAATTGAAATATTAGATAGAGAATACATCAATTAATAGAAGATGGCACAAGTAAAAATGAAACAGGATTTGAATTTCGCCCATAAGAATGACTTCTTCGAGTGTCTAACTTATGATCTACAGAAAACTTTGCCACTTCCACAAATTCCAACAAACATTATTTTCTATAAAAGGCATTTCTGGGTCTATAACTGTGGAATACGTTCTGTAAAATATCTTTCTGGGTACTGCTATCCGTGGGTGGAAGGAACAGCTGGCCGTGAAGCTCAAGAAGTTGGTTCATATTTAATTCGGCATATCACAGATGAAGTTGCAAATGGAGTTACTGGAACATTAAAATTTTTCTTATTTTAAAATGTACTCTTAATGGTCATCCGTCAGTAAAACAAATTACTTTACGTTACTTAGTATCTGGGCATAGTTATTTGCCCAACGATACATACTTTCGAAAGATCGAAACAGTCTTAAACAGACAGCAGCGTCTAAACACCCCAGAAGATTATTTCGCAGCATTGAGAAATTGTCGCAAGCGAAATCGTTTAGTAGTATCTCTAATGAAAAATGATGATTTTTATGGAACAGGAGATATTATCGAAAAACATATAATCAATAGTAAAAAAGGAGCACGTGGACAAAATATCAGTTGGCTAAAAACAAGAGAAATAATTTTGTTGCGGGACAAACCGTTTTCTATTTTGATGACATCTATTGTCTAAGGACTGTTTATCATTCTATTTCACTCTTTATATAGATAAAGAGGTTGAAGATGACCTAGAAGGATTTGGTGGTGTTCCAGATTTCACTTACGATGATTCCTAGAAATTAATTACTGTATTATAATATTACTTATACTTATCTATTGAAATAAAATAATGTATTGTGCTTCTCGTAATTTTGTTAATGAAATAATAATTTAGACCGATTGTTTTCATAATAAATGATTTGTTTTGCGTTTTCTAATGAACGTACTTTATACATATAAATAGTTGTAGGTTGCAATAGCCTTAGTTGCAGCATTAAATTGTTTATTTAACATTATTACAATATAAAACTTCATTAGAAGATGTATACTGGTTTGTATTTGGTGTATAAAATATAATAAAATTTAGATTTCTTTTAAATAGAATTTTATGCATTTTCCATTTTGCAGCTATAAATAAAATGCAAAAAGGAACCAAGCAACAATTTTTTAAAATAAGCACAAATTCAGAAAATTGTCCAACTACTAAACATTTCAAATACTCTAGGATTAAATAGAGTATATAGAATTGTTGCCATAAATTCACTGATTTAATTATATAGTAAAAACTTTAAACCTGAATTTCTCAAAACTCACTTTTTGGAGCTAGTTCCTTTCTGCATAACGGCGTCCAAATAATGCCAGGGAATTTTAAATGTAGTAATTTTCACTATCTGTTATCACGTAAAAAAATACATTTGTGCTATTTCAAACGTGTAATATAAAAATTTGATGTGAGACAACACGACTTTGTCTTATGTATTATAGACATGCAATAATGTCCACAAATGATTGAAATATTATTTACGTTTATTTTGGGATCGATAATTACAACGGTCACCCATTCAAATTACTGGACGGGAAAAACGCTGCTTAACTCGACAGATTTTATCGGATAACTCGCTTCAACGCATTATTTCAGAAAAAAGTTCATGTAAATGGACGTGAAAGACATTAGAACTCTACTAAGTTTTAAAAAACTGTTTGATCCCTTTTTGAGAAAATTGTAAGAATAAACTGGCACTTCCAGTTACTCAGTTTTAACTAAATTCTTGTCGACGCATGTCAAGAAGTTAAAAAATTTAAATATAGAATTTAATTTTTCTGCGATGTTTAGTTTTTGAGATATATTGTTCATAATTATTACTTTAAGTATTTCCGATTACTCGAATTTCAGAAATGTATTAGATAAACCGCTTAGTTCATATAAAATGAAATTAAATAGCTAAGAAATATGCCAAGTATAAAAAAAACGTCAAGGCACGGTTACGGTGGCGCGACTTGAGCGACTGCGATTGCGACTACGTGACTGGTTCAATATAATTAGTGTACCTGTGGTTTCTTTCGTGCGTTCTGACTGGAGACACCTCTGATAGAGCCGCAGTCGTCACGTCTCGACTGCTAGATGGACCAGTCAAATCGCAGTTGTAGTACAAAAATGATGACATTTTAATCGAAGTAATTTAAAAATATCCTTCAATTTATGGTTATGAGGATGAGCATTATAAAAATTTTATTCTAAAAGAAGATGGGTGGAAAAAGTTGCACTGTCTGTAGGAAAAATGGTAAATAAAATTTTTATTTACCTTTTTTGTTTTACGTTAACATTAAGCGTTCAAACTTATAATAGGTTAACATCATCTTCCTGTTCTTCTAACAAAATCAGTTATATCGTCGTTGTCCATTTTTAAAATGTTATTTAATGTTTAGCAAACACTAAACTAAGGTGTCGCCGTCGTTCCAGGCGTACTACTGAAATCGCACCTTATTCGAACGATGAACCTCTTGGCGGGCGGTAAACCAAGGTAATCAAACCTCTTTCCACCTTCGTCCTGGGCGATTCACGAGCTGGTGATTAAGTATTTGCAGCTACAAATGAACGAAGTCGCACTTTTATGTAGACCCTCTTATTTATGGAGGTTAAGAATTGTTTTGGGCCGCCCTGGACGGTTTCCGGTGTCTTCCTCGTAGGCTCCTAGCCAGGAAATCAGGAGATTGGAGTTGTCCTGAAACAAAGAGTACCAATTAGTGGCTTGTTCATGGATAAACTGTTGAATGGCAGGGATGCTCAGGTCTTCGTGGATTTGCGAATTCCGCATAAACCACGGAGCGTCTGTAGCCATGTGCAAGCACTTATTTTGGATGTCTTGCAGCTTCCTCATGTTCGATCTAGCGGCATATCCCCAGATGGTTACCGCATAGACCATCGTCGGATGGATGATCACCTTGTAAAGTCCAACCTTGTTTTCCAAGGAAAGCCTACTTCCGCGGTTCAGCAGACCATACAATTCTATCATATCGGCCTTTGCACGTGAAGTGCAATGGTTGATGTGGTGTCTCCACGTCATCAGGGAGTCGAATACGATTCCCAGGTATCAAACCTTGTCCTCCCAAGGAATCGATTTCTTGTAGAGCATGTGAACGCCCACGCGTAAAGAACACCGCAGGTTCAGGACGACCAGGTTTGATCTCGGGATAGGGATAAGACGGCGGCGTCGTCAGCGTTAAGCGCGAGCGTCGTGTTTGTCTGGGCAGGTCACTGCATAAAATAGTGTAAAGTAAAGGTGAAAAGAGAGAACCTCGCGGAATCCCCGTCTCTGTGTTCCTCGGTCGCGAGCGACGGCCCTCCAGCTTGATTTTCAATAACCTATCCGTAAGATAGGACGCAATTATCTGAACGAGCTTCCAAGGAACGTTTGCTTCCAGCATTTTATACAACAATCCCTGATGCCAAACTTTGTCTAACACTTTGACGACGCCAAGAAAACTGCTACTGTCACGTTTTTGAAGATGAAACCTTTGGTGATTTCTTCAGTCACTGGAGCACCTGATGAGTGGTGCTGTAGCTCGGTCTGAAGCCGAACTGTTCGTCGAGAATGATCTTTGCATTTTCAGTCGCATCTTTCAGGCAGTTCAGAGTTATTCGTCCCGCCAGCTTTCCCAGACAAGAAAGAAGGCTGATAAGACGGTAGATATGTGGGAAGGTTTTGTCTTTTCCGGGTTTAGAAAGAACGATAACGTCAGCTGATTTCCAGGATGAAGGAAATCATCGAAGTCTTAACATCGCGTTCACGATGTTTAAAGCTGAAGCGATTCCCTTGGGAAGGAGGGCCTTGAGGGAGGAGTTTGGAATATTGGGCGGCTTGCATAGCTTTATGTAATCCCGTATCCCGTCTGGGGAAGCGGGAAGAATGTAGGAATGGTCTACGCCTTCTTCGTCGTTTCCAGCGGCGCTACGACGCACTGTGGAGTATTTTTCCGATTTAGCCAGACAAAATTATTTTAGGTACTGAATAGATATGAAATGTGTTAAACCACAATTATATGGGATATCAGACATGATTTATTCATTTATTCAATCATATTACCTTTTTTATTAACTATTATTTGATTTATTCAAGTCTATAACATAAAAAATATATTTAACTATTCTGGGGATGAAAACCATGATTCTGCATCAGATGACATTTCTTCTTCATCGGCAGATTCGTTTTCTTCATTCGAGGAGGCACCGCACTCAACATATTTTGCTGGAAAAAGCATTTCCAAAGTTTCTGGCGAAATTGTTTCGAGATTTTTCTTCTTGTTGGTCTCAACCCTGTTACAAGAGGATCAAAATTCATTAATAGTCTATTCAGTACATCCATGTTACATGCTTCGACAGAAAATTTTTTTACAAAGCTTTGCCGATACCGACGAACGTGCTTATTCCTCGCCTCCACAGCCTCCTCTGATAACATACCAATAGGCAACAGTGCATATTCCACAATCACTGGTCCATGAAGCAAAATCTTGTGCATTGTTGGCGTCATAGGATGCCAGGAATATAAGTTTGTAGTGTCCATTGTATACTCAGCATACGGTGCCCACTGGAAACAGTCTCTAAAATAATTTTTATACGATACAACAAATGAGAATTTAAGCCTGTTATTTCAGCAGCTAGATCTGTGTTTGCAAAAAATCTCCTACTCGTGTTTCCATCATTGGTATTTCCATACCCAGGTTTGGGTACATGAACGATAAGTTCCATCTTTTCTCGAAACTCTTTTTGAATTTGTAATTTTCTTTCATTTACTACATTCTTGACTTTGTCTTATTTCAACTGCAATTTTTTTATCAGAATTTTGTATGATATATGTAACAAGGTTTCAAATAGACGAATCCTGACGTGCAAAACTGATAAACCAAACTGCAAGGCATCTTTATTTACTTTTTGTTTTCTTATCAAGTCGTTAAAATTCTTGGATATAGCGCCACATACGTAGCATTTCATTGTAGATTTAGTATTCGTTGCAGCATTACAAACTTTAGCGTCAATCCCTGTTAGCGCTAAAGTATGTTTAACTGAACAATTTTTTTGGCCAATTGTCACCTTTGATTCTTTCAGTTGCTTTGCTGCATTTGTTACATATGCGATTTCCTCAGTTGTAATGTCCACGGTTTCCTTTACAAATCTGGTCCTTATAAGACGGCAGTAGCGTGGGGAAGATGGCGTCGGATTTTCCAAAATAATTTTCTGATTATCCTATCCACACCTTAACTGTCACAGTTAAATTTCTGCTTGAACTTAGTTTGTTGGGATCCATCACAACCCCATTTGCAAATTAGCGTAAAGTTTTTACAGTTCTGTTCACATAAATCTTAAATAACCTCTTCTAAGTACATTAATAACCTTGTAACAGCGTGGTTTAATAAATCTTGCTAATTTATTTCGGCACAGTAACACGATACGACTCTTTGAGGGGATAACATTCCATTTTAGTCTTTTGCAGGACAGAGTATCACGGATACATCTTCTTATTGGTTTGTCTAATTACTTCATATTACTTTCTCGACAATCCAGCCTCAATAAACATTGGCGGTGCTTGCAGAGGTGACAACTGTGATATTTCTTTTTGGAAGGATTGTTTATACGCATCCTTGTATGTTGCTGCTCGCTTTGGTGAACTAATTACTTCTTTTAATATTGCTGAAGCATCTCTTTTTCCTTGAACTTGGAGCTCAACTTGGACAGCAAAAAATAACTGATCCGAATTTACAGTAGAACGCAACTCTGCAGTCTTACGTCTTTTTTTGTGTTCGCATGATTCTTCAAAAGTCTTTGATGGACGTCCTGGACGGCTTGTTGTTTTTGGTAATTCAAATGTACCTTGAAGCCAATTGTGATTTTTTTTAAATAAAAGTATGTTCTTTTTTAAATGCTTCTGCTTATCTACGTTTGACCTCTAATTTAAAATAAGAAAATGTGTGTTTTATTTGTTTTATATGCGCTTCCGAGTAATTATTACGACCCAAAAGAAAATCTTTACCAAATTCTAATTGTTTGTTAATATCAATATCTTTTTGTTGTCGTATCATATTAAATATTCTTTGCCTAGTCCATATTTCTAGTCCTGAATGTTCTGGAATCGAATAAATGATTTACATTAATTATGAAATTTGACTAATGAAAATAAACGTCTAAATTAAAAAATCGTAAATCATAATTCGCCTGAAAATGTTTCACTTTCACGCGAATCCGCGCTTTATGTTTCGTCCTTCTTAAATGTTAAACTTTCCTCTAAATATTCACATTAAAAAAAATATCGGCACACATTCGGAAGTATATCAAACAACTTCACAATTCTTTAAAATATGAAGAATAAAACAAGTAAAATAATGTTCTCTTTTTTGAGCTTTTTTGTCTTAAATTTGGTTACTACCTACTTTAAAATATTACACACACATTCTTCACACCTCCTTCAGGAGTGTCAGAAGTGTCAATAACTTTATATAAATTAACTACTTAAACACTTTAAAATACGTGATTGCAGAGTTAACTGACAGTAAATGCACAAGCTGCTTGAAACAAACGAGTTACGATTACTTGCAACTGTTTAGCAATAACGCAACGACGAAAAGAGAGATAATAAAAAATTTAATAACTATCCCAATATCTCTAGCACCTATTTATTTTTACCTACAATGATTTTGACGAAATCGACTTTTGACCGGCTAAATTGCATAAATATTTCAATGTGCGACGTCTGACTGACCTTTCGATGCGCTCGACGAAGTCAACATAAATGTGAAGGAAGTTCAAAGAACATTGTAGCTCTAGGCTGTCCGCAGGATCGTAGACAAGGCCGTGCTCGCCGTGTATCGGCGACCGTGACTGCGATTCATCGCAGTTGTGCCACCGAAACCGTACCTTTAGAGCCGATTTCAAGAAAATAGTGAAATACTAAAATTTCGAAAAATATCTAACAATGATAGAAATAAAGAGGTACTTTTGGTATTCGATTTTAATCAAATTTTAAATTTTGGCTTGAAAGGTAATTACGACCTTAAATATAAATTTTTGTTTGACTAGGACTTTAGTTTCATAGTTATTTTATTCAGAGTTAACGGGAAAGGTACTTCGGATTACTTGATTTATGAAACATTTTTTTGAGAAACCGCTTAGATTATATGAAAGGGCATTAAATGTCTAGAAATATCATACATTTAAAAAAAATCATTAGAGCCAATTTCGAGAAAATCGCGAAAAACCAAAAAATAACACGAGTAAAGCGGCACTTCCGGTTATCCGATTTTAATCAATTTGTTTCGGTTACGTGTGTGGATGGATACTAAAGCGCGTCAGCGCTGTTCACACAGATAGATCATTTTCTAAAAACATGATTTTTGAACTCAGGGGACCTGAGAACGTATTTCCATTAAAATTTTGATATCAAAAATTTTATTCCAAAACACTTTATTTCATATAGAGTAAGAGAAAGTAAAAATTCTATGTGACAGGTTTAATAATAATAAATTGAAAACTATAAAGATACACGCTTCAACCTATCGGTAATAAAGAAACTACACACGGAAAGGGAAACATTTATATTTCTTAAATGCAACTGGAACATTAGTAAGAAATATTTCAAAAGTGATATTAAAAGAATGTTTTTGAAATATGAGGCTTGAAACGTAATGAATTTGAAACATTGAAATGGTTCTGATACATTTATGACACATTATGTTATACCCTTTAATACTATTTCATTTAAATTAATTGTAAATTGCCTAGGTACTCGTATTTCCTAAAAATATTAAAATTGGCAACTAACGGCATTGTCTACGTGTATTTAAACTAACAATGAGGTAATAGTTTAATAAAAATAAGAAGACTTTTCTATTATGTTTTTGTTTTTATACGAAAGATTACATTACACGGGGTCTAACAAACGTATGGAATAAATTCAATAAATCTGTAGTAATTGTTCGTTTTTTCAAGAAAAATACAATGCGTTGATTTTTATTTTAATTGTGTATTTTGCATACATCAAGCGTTTATAGCATGTAATCATTTAAATTCCAATTCCCAGTTGGCTATGAAAAAAAATTCTCATCTTAGCTTAATTCCTTCTCGATAATAGGTATGTCAAATTGTCGTATTTTGTTATTTACCAGTTTTGTGATTTATTGTTGTAATTACTATGAAATAAAACGTTATAGATATAAAAATTTAATAACAGCATAAGGCATCTAACATTTTACAGAACGTTTTTGAGAATTTAATTTAATAATAAAGTTCTTCCCACCAAATTTTTTGGAATTATTATTATAGATAATTTGCAGGTAATGCATTGGATTTGGTTGGCGTGCATGCGTCTAAGCTACGCTCTACGAAAAAATTTCATAGCCCACTGGGAACTGAAATTTAAATTATCGAATGTTACAAGGTGTCTCGTATCGAGATGGCTTAAGAAAATTATAGGAGTAAATATTAGATATTATGTATTTTATGGCTATGTTATTAATTTGCGATATGAATATAAGTAGTATAAAGGATTTTTTG
>JAHWXV010978560.1:0-11636 GCA_024586415.1 Phrixothrix hirtus | reverse complement strand
TGAATAATAAGAATGGCAAGTAGAACACATATAAAAAATTTCATGACATTCTGAGAACGTGGGTTGCATGCCATGGATGATTTGACATGGATTGGCCCATTGAGTACTTAAATAATGGTAGAAAACATTTAGATGTAATATGAGCTTTAAATTACTCATAAAACCTCTACTAATTGGTAAAATTCGATCTTCTCCACAAGGGATTAGTAATTCAGCGTGCTACTACTGTTTTTGGTTAAACTTCTTACATTATCAGATTCCATTGATCTGATTACTATCTGATCATCTGATTCCATTTCATTGGTTTCCTGAAAAGTATCTTTCTCATTTGTATCGAATTCGTAGTCATAAATATGGAATTGTGATTTTTGCACATCTTCCGATTTCGGAAAATCGATAACATTTTTTGTAGTCAACGTGAACAGTTTAATTAATAAAATAACTACGACACTTTATACTAAATACCAGATTTACTAAAAATTGACAAGTGTAACACCCACTAAAACTTCAGAGAAACTAAGCAAATAAAATTACGCATTTAGGCACAATGTATATTTTAAATGCACACCCGTACATCCCATCGGTTTTATTTTTATAATGGAACTAAAAATCAAACTAATGTATTGTTATTGTAAAAAGAGATTTCAAATACAGTTACTAAGAATTACTCCGTACACCAAGATCCTAAGATTAGTTGTTTCTAAGAACTGCCTAGAAACATATTTCTATATTTATTTAATATTAATACATGCGTAACTAAAGAAGGTTTAAGTTATATCTGATAACTGATAACGTCATTTTACTCTTGTGCTTTTCACGTTTATACAACTTTCACGAAAATAACTGCAGTGATTTCCTTTAAACTTGCTACATAGTACCCTTTCATGTGAATGAACCAATTTCTCTAGGAAAATTACGTAAATTGAGTAAGCAGAGGTTCTCATTTTTGAACATCTGTGGATAAATCAAAAACTAAAAATCGTAGACTTTGGTCGATTTTCTCGAAATAATTTCCTTAAAACTTTTATTCGTTTCTCTAGAAAATTTGCGTAAGACAAGTAATCGGATGTATCTTACAAAGTTAACAAGGCTTTTGTGAGGCTAAAAACTTAAATCGATAACCTATAATTTGAAATAATCAAGAGAAAGTTGTGTGGTGTCCCATCAGATTTTTTAAGCACAATTGAACCTTTTAATTAGTAAAAATTGAACATAACATTTTTCCCACAAACCTTAAAAATATCCGGGAATTCCTAAGAATTCCCGAGAATTCCTCGAGATTTCCCGAAAATGTCTGAGAATTCCTAAGACTTCCCCGGGAATTACCAAAGAATTCCTGCTGAATGTACACAAGAACTTCCAGTTCATAAACTAATTTCATTTAATACGTGTATATACACTTGCTTCCTGTGCATTTCGAAATGTAAAACCGTAGTCTAAGATTTTCTAGACAGGTTGCCACTTACAACTATCCGTGCAATTACTTGTAGGTATTTTTACATTTTTGCAGAGTAACAGCCACCCATTTCAGAAATATTAGATTTGTTTTTAGCTATGGAAGTTAAATTGTGTGTTTCGAAGTATATTCTTTGGTCTGCAGGTTAAATAAAATAATTTATATTTTCGCTGCAGCGGTAACTTGTGGTACGATGAATCGGAGCTTTCTAGTGGTTCTGGTAATTCTGAAGTTCACTCGCAATAGATCGAGCTCGGTAATGCTGAAGGAAGAAGCTTATTAATTAAATTGATGCGGTTGGTGAATGTATTTCAACTTCTTAATGAAACGAACTTTTAACTCATTTATTTTGATTGGATTTATGTAGGTTGCTTCAACGGTAAAACTAACGTGAGTAAAACCTTTAAAACATAATTTATTCGCAACAATCAAAAATAATAAATCAAAACAATGTTCTAAAACGAATTATACATACGTATTTATAGATTTATTAATTATGTTAGATGACAAAAGGAGGTTTTTGTGTCGTCGGTATATTATTAACGGGCGCTTAGCGTCGCTTTGATAAGAGCAGGATTCGTCCCACTATCCGTAAATCTTATTTCCCTCTCTTATGACTCTAGCCTCGTATAGTTCAACATGCCTTTGGAAGAAGTAGCCGGGTCGATCGCAGGCGTAGCTCTTTACCTAAGGAATTGGATACTTTTAGTACGAATATCTTGATCTGTTCGATGAAGATATCGCTGCGACAGACGTCAAACAAAATTCGCTACCTAGCAACAGGATTGTGTTTGACGGTGTCGTGAGTTTTATTTACAACAGCATCTTTGTTTTCGCTACCAACACAAAACTTACGCGCTCTTTTTACTCTTTTAATTGGAGTTGGATTGCTACTCAGCAACGCATCCAGTGTCGGCTAAAAAGTCGTCGGAGTTGGGACGGTACGGCATCTACAATTCCTGGTTGTCAAACGATGATGGGATTCTAGGTGTCGTGTATTATAATTTCGATCCTTGGGACATACCCGCTGCAAAGCAACACGGTTTGTCTCAAAATCAAATTTCTAGGTCACGGGCAAAACTTCCCTTTCGGATAGCTGAACTATTTTCGAGTTCAAGACTATGGTTTTAATATTAGAATTTTTAAAATTCTACTAAAAGCGGTTTACGCACTTTGTATTTAGCAAAGCGGTTTGATTTAGCAAAATATAGCTTAACCTTAGAGGTAAAGATTAATATTCTGATTCAACGAAAGACCTCTTAGTACGATCCCAGACAAAGAAATTCCTTTGCATCGGAAATGTTATCCTTCTATATTAAAGTATCAATTGTCGCTCTCTTTTCTTCGAACTATATTAATAACCGTGTATTATGTCTTACAATAATTGATAATCAGGCATCGTGATGTGCTTCGTTTATCAATTTATTTATGGTGCAATATTGCGTAATTACAATTAATGACTTTACATTAATTAAAATGGTCTTAGATTGTTTCTATACTAATTTTTATAGCTTAGAAACAATCTACATTTAGTTTGGCCGGTTTGTCAACGGTTTAAATCTTGCGTTTGATTGCACAATATGCTGTAATTTTTAAATTCTATTTCTTTATAAGTTTTCTCTATTTAAATAACTTGCTTAAGCAAGTTAACAATAATTTAAAATGAATAAATTTAATATAAGTCACTCGCGTCTGATTTGAACGCACACAATGTCTTTATATATATCTTATATATTTAAGCTGTCGGAATTTTAATAAAAAATTTGAAGTACGCGCGATTTGTTGTAAATCGATTTTCACGTTTCCCTGGGAAATGTTACAAAAGTCCATTTTATTCTGGTAAAAAATAATTAATGTATATACCTATATAGTAACAATGCAATTGATTTTCTATTAGAAAGATGTTGATAGCCAATATATTGCCAATATGTATAATCTGATGTTGTAACTACAGTTAATTGCTGCATATAGAGATATTCTGCCTACTTAGGTCCGTATTGGGCACAGCTAAATCTCCAAGACTTTCCCAGTATAATGAAGCATTACATTTGCTTATAATGCCAACATAGCTTAAGAAATATTGGTTTTATAAACTGTGCTACCTGGGTGGCAATTTCGTTCAATTTTAGTCGTCAGCATTTTATCATCATATCGTGGACTTTTGCGACCATTTATGGTGTAGTGAAACTTCTAGGCCTTCCCGGTCGATGTTCATCGTAGACTGTGCGGCCACGTTTGAACTCAGCTACCCAACTTTTTATGGTCGTATTTGAAGGAACAGAATCACCCAAAACATTCTGCACTTCTTCAAAAATATCTGCATTTTTTGAACTTTTCATGTACAGAAACTTAATAATGGCACGCTTCTCAATATTATCCATATCAAAATAAACAAAAACACTTTCACTTTGCGAAGCTGCTAACAACAAACTATTTAACAGATTGAAGTCAGATTTTCAATAAGGCCAACTTAAACATGGAACTTTAAAATTTCACACTTATAGTATAGTACCGCCCACTATTTGAAGGCCGCCTAATTATCTTTCCTCCCTCGTATATCCATAAGGTAAGCTTCAGATTCAGATACAGAATTGGATTTAGTTTTGTAGAATAGCAGTAAACTAGACAGAAAAACGTTCAAACATTTTAATAACTTATGGAAAATACCACTTCCTTGGATAGTCAGGACGACTGTTACGTTTAAAATAACTATGTTGACCTAATATAACAAATTTATAAACACAGCGTAATTATTTGCTCATTACAAAATCTACACATATACACAGACATCTAATGTGAATATGATAATGGATCGCATTAGATATGGGTAGGTACATACATCGGTATATATGTAGATACATTACATGAATATTCAAATAATAATAAAATGCTATAAATTGTAATGTATAACGAAACTAAAATTATGAACAGGTGTCAATAACATTCGTACAAATATAACTAGAATAAATCATAAATTTGAAAAGTACTCACCGTCATTTTCTGGGAGCTATTCCGGATATTAATAGCTTCCAAAAACTACTACCGCCATTGCCTCTAAACGTTGCGAAATGAGAATTAAGAAATTGAGTAAAAACACGGCGCTAACGTTTGTACAAATTTAAACTGGAATACAACATGATTTAAAAAAATAGTCACCATAAGTTTTCTAAGAATAATTGTCGATATTAATAGCTTCCAAAAACTGCAGCCTGCGATACTCCAGAACGTTGCGGAAACGAGAAATTTAAACCAAAGTAAACAGGCAGCGTAACGTTCGTACAAATTTAAACTGAGATCAAAATTAAATTAGAAAAGTACTTTTCGTCATTTTTCTAGGTTATTACAGATATTAATAGCAACCGAAAACTGTTTACTGCAATGCCCCGAATCGTTGCCGAAGCGAGTACAATGGAATTAAGTAAAAAGGTTTCGCTAGCGTTCATTCAAATTTAAACTGGAATAAAACATGAACTAGAAAAATACTCATCATTTTTCTAGAAATTATTGCGGACATGAATAGCTTCCAAAACTTGTAACCTGTAACCAACTTCCAAAAATTGCAAATAACAGTGCCGTAAATTGTTATCCAAACGGATATTACGAAGTTAAGTAAATATTTGTCGCTAGCGATTTTACAAATTTAAACTGGTATAAAAAAGAGTTAGAAAAGTACTCATCATCATTTTTCTATAAATTATTACTTTAATAAACGCTTCCAAATGCTTATAGTAGCATTGCCCCAAAACATTGCCGAAAGGTCCATTATGAATTTAAGCAAAGGTCGTGTCTAATGCTCGAAAAAATTTAAACTAGGATAAATAATCAATTATAAATATACCTATAATCATTTTTCTAGAGATTATTTTTGATATTAGCAGCTTCCAAAAGCTGCTAACAGCAGAAATCCAAATCGCTGCCGAAACGGGGATTATGATCTCAAGTAAAAAGGTGTCGCTAACGTTCCCAAAAGTTTAAATTGGGATAAAAATACTCATCATCATTTCAACAACAATTTGGGGCATTGCTGTTAACAGCTTTTGGAAGTTATTAATTTCCGTAAAAATTTCCAGAAAAATGACGGGGATTACTTTGCCAATTTAATTCTTATCCCCGTTTATATTTGTACGAACGTTAACTCTGCCTTGTTACTAAAGTTTACATTTCTCATTTCGGCAACGTTTTGGGGCATCACAGGTTACAGTTCCTGAAACCAACTAGTATCTGCAATAGCTCCTAGAAGAATGATGGTGAGTACTTTTCTAATTCATGTTTCATTCCAGTTTAAATTTATGCGAAAGTTAGCGATACGATTTTACTTGATTTCATAATACTCGCTTCGACAATAAATTGAGGCATTTCTATTGGCAATTTCTGGAAGCTATTAATATCCGTAATAATCTCGGCAAAAATGGTACTACTTTACTAATTCATGTTTTATTCTAATTTAAAGTTGTACGAACGCTAGCGACACTTTTTACTCAACCTCGAAATCCTAATTTCGGCAAGGGTTTGGGTCATTGCTGGTAGCAATTTTTAGAATCTATTGATATCCGCAAAACTCCTAGAAAATGATGGTGAGTACTTTTCCAATTTATATTTTATTCCAGTTTAAATTTATATGAACGTTATTGACAGATTTTTATTTAACTTCATAATACTCCTTACGCAACGATTTGAGGCATTTCTGTAGCAGTTTTTTGAAAGCTATTAATGTCTGTAATAAGTCTTAGAAGATGATAGTGATTACTTTACTAATTTATATTTTATTCCTCTTTAAATTTGTAGAAACGCTAGCGACACCTTTTTATTGAATTCCATTATACTCGCTTCGACAACGACTTATGACATTGCAGTTAGCAGTTTTTGGAAGCTATTTATATCAGTAATAACTCCTAGTAAAATGATGATGAGTTCTTTACTAATTCAATTTTGTTTAAATTTCTCATTTCGGCAACCCTTTGGAGCAAGGCAGTTTAGTCTTCGGAAGCTATTAATATCCGCAATCATTTCTAGAAAAATGATGATGAGTACTTTTCTAATTTATATTTTATTCCAGTTTCAATTTGTACTAACGTTAGCGCTGCCTTTTTACTAAAGTTCATACTTTCAGTTTCTTCATATTTCGCAGTTTATAGCATTTGAAATTAACTTTTAATGCATTTTATTAATTAGTTGATTACTGATCTAATGTTCCTTTATGTAATGAGTACCTGCCTATGTATACTCAATACGATGCATTGTCATTATCACATTGGGTGACTGTCTAGACTGTGTAATGCGAAAATAATTACGCTTTGTTTATAAATTTATTTTAATACATTTAAAATTAGTATTAATGTTTTATGTTAGGTCAACTAGTTATTCGAAATGTAAAAAGTTGTCCTGGCTATCTAAGTATGTGTATTTTCCACAAGCTAATAAAATTGTTAAATGTTTATCTGGTTTGCTGTTATTCTACAAAACTAAATTCATTTCTGTATCTAAATTTGAAGCTAAATTTATGGACATTCATTTTTTCCACTAAAAAATCTACGAGTGGGTCAAGTTATCATTCTAGTCACATATAAAATTGCACTTATAATGGAAATGCCTTAATTTGGGTCCAATGTCATAAAAAAATTATTAAAAAATGTGTCTTTCTAAAATAAATTTTACCGATAAACAGGAAAAATGTTAATGCACTAACCAAATATTCATGCTTTAACGTTCAATTTTACAAGAAAATACGATGTACAGGGTGTAATTAGTATTTACATAATTGCATAACAGTTATTTCATTTATTAAAGTATGTACCGCTAAATAATATTTATTTAAACACATTGGTTCGTTTCCCAATATTTATAGGCAAAACTTTAATATCTAAAACAGTAGCTAACACGCAATATCAGGGTGTTTCAGATAATATGCCATTCCTTTTAAGGAATAAGACAGACACCCCGATAAACGTAAAATTAAAAGTAATGCGAATACTAAAAGTTCCTTTTTTTAATAATGAAAAGTCGATTATGCACATGTCTCAAATATGACAAATATCATCTAGTAGGTGTTTTTTACTAAATAAACATTTCCATAGTAGAGCAGAATTGTACGTGTTTATTTTAACTTTTGAAACAAAACCTTTTTATATGACAGTGATCGATATCTAGATAAACGAAATTATTCGCATCTCCATCAGTTGCTAGATGCGTTTCGTTGACTAACCAGTGTTTTAATAATAAAAACGAAATCACAAGTTACTCTCATCTACACCGTGTTTAACTGATTGGTGCTTTTATGTTAATAAAATAAAAAATCCATCAAAGTCGTGCTTAGTTATGTAATCAAAACAGCGGTAATTTATTTAAATATCTTTTTATGAATATATTCTAACGGCAAGCTTTGTAATATCAATTTTGTTCCTGGTAAAATCTTTAAATGAACAAACAGTTAAATTTTCATTTCAATTAACGTATTTTATGATCAAATAAGAAAACAATGTTTCTCAAGAAATAATTAACCTATAACACGGTTTTCTCGCCTAAAAAACAGGGTATATTCAATAATATTTTAAATAAGGACAGCATAAAATTAATTTTTATTCAGCCATTGCATTAAAAGTGTTTAAAATACTTTTATTTTAAGTGTAGGATGATGTCACGCAATTTCAGAAATGAAAATCGATTTTTAGGTGTAAAATTAAAAAATTTTAATAAATAATTGCTTAAGCTATCTTTACATTCAAACATATTTTCTTAGTATGATGCATGACTAAACACTATTTTTAATATTATCAGTTATTAAATAAATAATTTCTTCAAAATTGTTAAAAAGATTGTATACATTATTTCTAAATTCTTTCAATTGTGTGAAAGGGCAATCCCCTTATCCTGTTATTTATTGCAGTAAAAAAATCGCAATGTACCTGCTACAGCTGTGAAAGTGCATGTCATTGTAAATTGATACTGTTAGGTATGCCAGTTATAATTTTATGAATGATTTAACAGTTTTAGTCTGAATGCAACCATAAGCGGCTCGTTGTACATGACAAGGAATGCCATTATCTGAAACACCCTGTATAACATGGGATGATATAGGTATTGGTAATAGTTTTCCTGTACATCTCAAAATCGTATTTGATATTGTTCATTACACATTAATTAAATAACTAATCAACGCGTAATCAACATAAGAAAATATTATAGCTTTAATTAAAAAAATGTAAAATATTACCTTAAAAGTAGTGTTCGTAAAAGTACAAGAAGTTATTAAAGTTTACAAACTTTAAGACGCCAACGTGGAATAGATTCCTAAAATTCAGGCATACGGCAATAAAGTTTTATACCCCCTCATAAATAAGCAAGTATGGAAAATAACCAGAAAAGTTTTAAAATAAAATTCATGTGAAACTTAACGAATTTCGAATAAAAAGGAATAAACATACTTTTGAATAAATTCACGCAATTTGTGAAGATAAGTTTTATAAAATTTGTAGCCATGGAAACTCTAAGTGAATATAAGGGCCAGCATCACCAGAACTGAAGGACTTTTGAGTTCCAGTTGCATGCATAAAGGTAAAACGAATGGTTAAATAGTAAAAAGACTTCACTGTCAAGTTCATGGTAGCAGCCCGACTACATCATTCTTTAAATATCCTAAAAGGGCAAATGATACGATTGAGATCAAATTGAATTGGGTAGCAACTTTCATCAAATCAATTTAAAGAATCGTAACAAAGAAATTATTTGCAAGACCCATATTATAGCAGTCGACTAAATAGATCGCAAAAAACGAACACCATGAAAGTGTAAAATTTATATCAGTGAGGGAATAAATAAGTTTCTGATTCATCATTGAAAGTTCCACGATGAAAAATTGTTTATGTAAATAATTAACAGCTTGAAACTTAATTAATTGTCATAAATACGGTTTTATTTTAGTTTACGGAATATTTGTTCATAGAAATCTTTTTTTGATCATTAATAAACTATTTGTTTAAACTTAACCTGGTGTTTGTCCATGATTACAATAAAGAAGTAAATAAAGTACGGTTAAATAAATTCTTAATCCCTTTGAAAAGGTCATTGAAACCTTCCTAAGTACAGGTTGAAGCTGACTGAAACGAAGTTTTAAAATAGTTCAATTAAATTTTGTTTGCTACTCTGTTTATTTAGCAAGACGCTGATTAGTATTTATAATAAGTACAATTATTACTTAAACGACGTAGTAAACAATATCCTTTGAAACAATAAAATGTCGAAAAATCAAGTTCTGTTATTATAGCAAGTAACAAACACTAATTTCAATTTGTAAACTACCCTTTTATTTTATTAGTTTTTGATTTATGTATATATGTATGTGTATCAATAACCTAAAATAGTTTAAATCGGTATTAATACAAAAAAAATCATGTGTGAGACAACACACGATTATCTCTTACGTATATAAAAATGCAAATATGCAAATGTCAACAATGGATTAAAATATTATTTACGTTTATTTTGGGAACGATAATTGGAACGGTCACCCTTTCAAGTTACTGGACACGCAAAAATCTGCTTAGATCAAGAGATTTTCTCTAATAACGCTTAATTCCATAGTTTCAGGTAATCGCTAAAAGAAAATCAAAGAGGTAAGAACCATAGCAAACTTTAAAAAAATAGTCATAGCCGTTTTCGAGAAAATCGGAAAAAACTTGAAAATCGCAAGAATAAAGTGGAATTTCAATCATTCGATTTCAACTTAATTCTTGACATCTCATGTACGTAAGATAGAAAACATAATTTTTATATGATGTTTAGTTTTTGAGATATGTTGTTTACAACCAATAGTTTAAGTACTTCCGGTTACTCGATTTACAAAAAAATTTCGGACAAACCACCTAGATTATATCAAAGAGCATTAAATCTTTTAAAAATTGTAGTGAATTTTAAAAAAATCGTTACAGCCGATTTCAAGAAAATCCCGAAAAACCAAACATGTAAGAAGTAAAGTGGCACTTTCGATTATCGGGTTTTAGCGAAATTGTTGCAGTCAAGCACCCGGATGGATACAAACTTAAATATAAAATTTTATTTATCTACAGCTTTTCGTTTTCCAGATATGGGGTTCACAGCTCATGCATACAACCAATTTCCAAAAACATGATTTTTGTACTCAAGGCGCCCGATAACATTTATTCAACTAAAATTTCGACATCGAAAATTTTGGACAAAAACAATACTTTCTCATTTATCTATATAAAATGTAGGGTAAAAAATAAAACGTATAATAACCCAATTTTTATATTCACAGATTGACCTTTAATAATTATTTCATATATTTTTCGAATATCCTCTTTGTTACCAACAATACAACGTTTATTTATGAAATACCAATGTATTTGTGATATAATAAAATGGAATTAAAAGTGAAAACTTACCATAAATTATAAAACATTCAAAACCACCAGATTCTGTTTTCTTTAATCCGGTATTCATGAACGTTTAAATGTAGGTTTCAGTTACAAGCACGACGCCAAATAAATATTTAAATACTGTGGCATCTGGAATTTGTATGAAGCTATTCAACGCTTAATAGTTGATGTTGACTGTGTTAAGAATATAAAACCGTTACAGAATTAAGAATCACCAAAAATAAAGCGAGAGTCGAAGGACTATGTTATTAATAAACCAGTTTGTTACACTCGATTTATTTATTTATGTAAGTTTCTTATTTGTAAAAATATGTTATTAGTATAATTTGTTAATAGTTTTCGAAAGCCAATAAAACATTTACATTATTAACAAAAATTCCTGCACTTACTTTTTATGAGAAATTCAACGTAAGTAACGTGTGTCCCAGAAGTCTTGGAATCAACTCTTGATATGACTTTGACAAGGTGGATCTTTCCTTATTTCACACACATATTAAAATTAAAACGTCGAAAGGAATAACCAACAAACGTAATTTTTATTAGTTGTCATTGATATTACAAATTACTACCAAATTTGTATCTCTTAGGGCCGGTTCTATAGTAACTTAGATGAAATTAAGATAACTATTCCTCATTTTAAGTTAGTCTAAAATTTATACTACGATTTATATACGAATATGTTTTACAATTTTATTTTACGGTTGTGTTACATATCCTTAGAAATATCTCATATTTATTTAAGTTGGTATTAAGGTAAATAAATTTTGAGGTTAACATCAATCAGCTGA
>JAHWXV010978501.1:0-10095 GCA_024586415.1 Phrixothrix hirtus | reverse complement strand
TTTTTAAATAAATAGATAGGCAACCCAGAATACACTACTATAATTATTTTGCCAAAATTAGGAATTTTATATATTTAATTTTAAATAACCCGTAACAATTGTTTTAGTAAAACGTATAGTATTTTCTGTTATTATGTAATTCCTGTTTAGATAGGCTGTATTTGGAACTATAGTCTATATCATTTCAAACTTGAGTAGATGTAAACAAATAGTCAGGAAGAGGAGTGCACCGAACCTTACTAAGGGGATATCTGCTAAGAAAATTAAACAAATAATAACAGGGTATTAACACAAAAACTACAGCAAAATAAAAAACTTATGAAATAGTATTTATGTACCAAGGCATGAAAAAGAGAAGATAAGTACAGTAAAGCCTCGCCGTTCATGAGTGTTAGGCTCTTAAAAACCCGTAAAGTACAAAACCGCCATGCGAAAGTAATTGAATAAGTTATAAAAAGGAAGTTTGGTTCTAACAAGGAAAAATATGTACCTACCTATATATAATTAGTGTTGTAAAATACATATGTGTGTATGTACTGTACAATCATAAAGCAACAAATCACCAACATACTCCAAAATTATGGGTTTATATGTGCTTTTAAAAACTCGTAATTTGAAGTCTGGAATACATTTAAATCCTAAATAAATATTTTTAAATGTTAGTTATGTATTATGTTTCCATTGACAATAAATATGATTTGAGTTTATGATAATTTATTTTACTGCAAATAATTCGAATTATGTTTTCATATGTAAATAAACTTCCAATCTGTAGCTAGCAAAAAGCAAAACTGCGAATATGCAAAACATATTAACGCGAACTGCGAAAACAGAGATACAAATTCGCATAATAGATGCAATAAAAATAATTAGATGTAAAACAGAAAATAAAAATTTTAGTTAATTTATCAAAGAGTTCAGAAGAACTGCTGTCTTCAGTTGTATTAAGAATAATGGATTCTATTATATTATCCAATTCATGATCTATGCACTTTTCCAGTTTGCGCTATCAATTCTATTCAATGAATTATAAAATACATTTTTCATATCGGTAAATGTAGTCAGTTCGATAGGATTCAGCTCAGAATGAAATGGTGAGAGCCTTAAAACTATTTTTCCACTTTCTCTTGCCATTTTGTCAATGACACATTTAGCATATTTTTCTTTGTGTATCTTAACAATGTTTAAAAGCTCAACCTTTAGCATATTGTCATTATAATTAATGTTTTTTGATGAAAGCCGCTTTTTAATTTCACCTTTGTTCGTAGATGATGTGGGAAATTTTTCAATTCTACTTGTATAGTAAGGAGAATTATCAAGAACGATTATTACACTGCTTTCTAATTTCGGTAGTATTGATGCAAATCACTTTTTAAATGTATTTCCATCCATTTCTTTATGGTAATCTCCTAATTTTTGGGTTCAAATGCCCATAATGATTCAGAAACAAAACTATCTTCACTACCTATGTGGCAAATTATTAATCTTTTTCCTTTTCCTAAAATAATTAAACTGCCTATTATGTTATGTAAATAACTGAACAACCTGCTTGAATTGTTCTTGTATTAGTACATACCTTATGGGTTTTTGGATCTTATTGACAAACCAGATAAAAAAGCTTCTCTTGATGATATCACAGAATTGTCAATTCAAATTTTAGACACAGAATGGCCAGCAATGATTCATGTTTCATCAAGGTAATATATTTTATGCCCTTGCTCTCTAAATAATTTTATGATTTTTAAATAGTTTCTCCTCCACAAAATAACATCCTTTCTATCAAATAATAAACTATTGCGGGTGTGTTTTCTAATGCAAAATTTAAATGTTTTAGTAATCGATAAAAAGTTTCTCTCGAAAAGTTAGGCAAATCTCGATCATCATTGACAACTTTTAACACCTTATCAATTGATGGCAATTCATTTTGAAAGAATAATTCATGTACTTTTCTGCGAATAGCTTCTTTATCAAAGTCATCAATTTGACCCAAAACATGTAATTTACGGTGATTTGTTTTGGGTGCATGCAATTCTCCAGTAATTTTGTACTCTCTAATAATATCATAAACAGAACTTTTTCTAACTGCTGTTCTGATTAAGACTGTATTTACAATGTCATCAATTATTAGTTCAGGATTTGAAGAATATTCAACTTTATACACATTTAAAATTATATACTTTTCACCTGCACCATAATGATCTTTCTTGTTTTTTTCTTGGGAGGACTACAAAAATTTGAATTTATAACGCCATGCTATTGCCTGTCATTATTTTAACAATATTATCACTAAAAAATTCAAAAATACATTGAACATAATTGAAGATAAATTACTTGCAGCCCCTATGCATTTGGGAAATACGGAGAGGATAACGAGAGATATGATGTGAGGAAGAATCAGCATTTTCCGTAAATCGCCAACTTAATCTTAAAACATTAGTTAGTGTAATTAATTGAATATGTTTATTAAAACAACTAATGAACCGAAAGATGTTAGATTTTAACGACAATTAGAAACAATAAAAATCTAGTGGAAATTTCTAGAAACATCCAGCACCTTTTAGAATAAAATAGATGATGTAATCCTAAATGACTCATTGCAGTAACTGATACCTGTCAGTTCAATTAGGTCAACAATGAGTCATAGCATTGTAATTTATTGTTGTGACTAATTTCTTATTCTACATTATTCCATCACATTCTAGCATTTCTCTTTTCTATATAAACAGTAGATTGAATTCCCTTAGTTTAGTTTTTATTAGAATCTTGCACTGTTCATTACTGATATAAATATAAATATACATAAATAGAAATATAAATGCTTGCTGTTAGTTGATTGTGGAAGTAAATATTTAAATAATTAAGTGTATATAAATAATTGTAATTTTAGTGAATATAAATAAATATTTTAAAACAATTAACTAGTTTCGGTACAATATTTTTCTAGTAAAAATTGGAAATAATCAATCAGGGTTTGCAATGACCTTGTAAGTTGTTTTCTTACCTTTAGCTACTTTTAGGAATTTTCTGCACCAAATTTGCTAGCTTTCTGAATACTATAGATAAGAAAAGGCCTGCTAATCTATAGAATGGAAGATTTTATAATTTTCTTTTTTTTGCATTTTCAGTATTTAAGAACGGCAGCGAATGTTTTTGTAACCAAATTTGTCATGTCGTGGTTTTAGTTATTTTTACAATCGATACACACTTGAATGTAATTGGGTATATCACTTTGGTACGTTTCCAAAACTAACGCCACCTATCATCAATTCAAAATTCATATAACTACAAATAGAAATTAAATAGCTTATAGGGTACCTATAATAGACGAGAAAAAAATTATAATAATTTTTTGTTTGCTTGTCAAGGCACAAATAAGACGATCTTAAGACAACTCTGCCCCTGTCTTGACGAAGATGATCTTATTTTGAAAACAACTATGAAACCTTGTCTATCTTTGTCAAGATCGTTTTCATCAAGATCATCTTGAAGGCCATGTCTTGAAACTGTCATTATTTCTAACTATGCAATTATGCAATCAAGGCCCATCTTGAGTCTGATCTTGGTTTCTAGGTCGACTATGAATACCGGCCTACATGTCGAATTCATTAAAAGTTATTTCATCGACATAGATATGCTGAGATCTTGCTTACAAGTTCAATACAAAATTAATACTTGGTAATACTGGGTAACAGGTGATTTTCGTAATTTCACTTATATAACAAACTATTGCTATCACTGTATTATATTACTTGTAAATAGAGTTTGGGTACAAATTTAATAAATATAATTTAATTTGTATTCGTTTGTTTTCATAATTTAAATTATGTGATTATAATATTATATTGAATCTCCCTATCGAATAGTAACAAAGCTATCTGAATTATGCCGCAGTTAAAACTGGAAGTAATGAGTCATATACTGACATCAAATAATTTTTAAAGGCATCTTTACTTCAGCTATTACATGCTATTATATTTCAGATATGTAAATCACAGTAGTGTATTTGTGGATTGAAAAATATATAAATTAAAAAGGTCAAATCCAATCTGATATTAATACTTACCTTTACATTAAAGTTACTACATAATATTGTTTTATGGAATACATGTAAATAGAAGTGTATGAGCTTTTTATTAAACACATTTCCAGTTATATGTCTTATATAATTAACTTGCAAGCTTTTATAAAAGTATACTGCATTCAGAGGCATGGGAGGTATAGACTCTGCACGCAGATACTTGTATTCCGACAAAATTCTGTGTAATAGTAAGTAGTCTCCGACTACGTTTTTACAATGGCCTTTGTGCCTTTACCACAGCATGTCCCCGCTAAGTAAATTTCTAGCCTCAAATATCTTAACCTAACATTGAAAATACAGCATAATGCATTATTAGACCTAGCATGTTATGAATATTTAAATAGAATTTTTCATGTATTAGTCTGTATTGTACGTGTGCCTGTATTTTGAAAAACAAATTTGTTTATTTAATTATATGTTTGAGATAAAATTAAATTTTCTTTACAAAATTCCGAACTCCGTTATTTATCGATCATATTTAATTAATTTTCATTTTTATACAGGATTGTTTTGAAATGGTTTAATGAAATCAATCCACACAATCTTCAGTTCTCATGTATTCATAAGAAAATAAAGAAAAATAAGCTTTTGAAAAATCTTATAAAATCATTTTAGAATCTCCTGAATTACACTTACTTAGCTAATTCTAAACTTATGTACAATGAGATTCAGTTGTAAGGTCATCGCAAAAGCTACTAATATTATTGTCTTACAATATAATACATGTAAATGGGTTACTTACTTATTTTAAATTTAACAATAAGCAAATATTTTAGATACGTTGCTACTCCGTTTCGTACATGTAGATTAAATCCAAATGACTTTTTTTTTCAGAATGGTAACTTTATTTTAATTTATCCAAAAATTACATAACCAACATGTATTTATTACATTTTGGATTTCTTAAATTACCAATTTGGGTTAAAGTTCGTTTTTAAAAGTCTACATTACTTTTTCTAGTATTTTAATGCAAGAAAAATATTAGGTCGTAATTATTGAAGGTTAAGTACGTACTAGAAATAAATTAATGCTGTGTAATTTAGACGTTGTTCTTTGTTGGAAATTACAGTTGTGTGATAGTCTTTAATAGTTTGAATTTTATGCAAAACCTTATTAAAAGTACATACGTCTGTATTTTACGACAATTAGTAAAAGATTTGATAAGGTAGGTTATGGTTTTAAAATGCAATGACCGTAATCCAATACCTTTTGTAATCCAATAAACATGTTGATGGTTTCCCTTTATAAAAACTTAATCAAAGTATTTTAAATTTTAAGAAATTAGTGTCACAGCAACTATCAAAATGTTGATTTATGTTTATTTTCAAAAAATAAGCTCTGTTGGATATAGTAGTAGTATAAACAAGTGTATTAGATATGTATGTCACCTATTTAATTTCTGAAAGTATTTCAAAACAACCCTGTATATTATTTATAAAATAAATACCCATATTTAAATTTAAATTCTGTTGTAAGTATTTTTACATGAACTGTATAATTTCTGGTTTCAGTTTAAAATAATTTTTATTAATAATTTTTAAATATCCATTTAAATTATCGAGTTAACCGCTTGCATAATGAATTGTCATTACTGTAATTTCATAATTTAAATAGAAAGACATATTGATTAATATGTAAATTTTCCTGTTTGAATTAATAATCATATTTTACATTATATAAATACTTAATGTAACCGATAAATGTTTAAGTTGCACTGCATACTTTTAATTGCTGGTATTTATAATTATGTAACGGTGTTTTTGTGCAGACGTATGTCAGCTATCAAATTCAAGTTCAAACCTTCGGGCTATGGTGTTGGATAAGGTAAAGTTATACTGCATGATAATTTTTATCGTACATAAACATACGTTTTGACATCAGAAAATGGAAATTTTTGATGCACAAGAAGACTGGTAACCAAGATACGAAGTGTAGATCTTTAAATTTGACACTGTAACTACCTTAAGAATAATATCTAATTTGACTTGTGAAGGTTTAAGGTCTTATGTAAAATGTAACTGATATTCGCTTTTATTTAATTTTAGGAAAAACAGTTTAATTAAAACATATCAATTCCATGCAAATAAAACAGAAAATATGCCGCAATCAAATGTAGAATGAAAATTGTATGTATTAATTATTTTGGAACAATTAGGTACAATTTGTTAATAAAGTTAAAAATTGACTGCTTTTGCTATCACCGAGATAAGCTCAGAATTTACTTTATAAGCCGAAAATTTCGTGAAACGAAGGCGAATTTTCATGAGGGTAAAGCCTGAAAAGTCTTTATTTGTTCTATTGAGAATTTATAAAACTTTAAAAAATGCACATAGCTTTGTGTACATTTGAAACCGTCATCCGCTTTCTGTTTACAAAGTTAATAAAATTAAACACTTCTCTGTAAGATATATTTTGTAAGAACCAAACATCCGATTTGGAAGTCATACACTATATTGATAAATCTTTGATTTGTCGATACAACCTGTAATTATCGAAAGGATTAATTCTTTCCATATGCCCCCCTTTATGCTGAACAGAAATCTGATTTTTGGTCAGATACACCTTATAACCCTTATTGAAGCCATCAAGGTCGAAAAATATACATTCGTAATTAATAGGAACACAGACGCAAGATTATTAATAAAAGAAATTTTGAAGTGCTTTCATTAAAGCTTTAACATTTGTAAATAAGAAAGCGGTTGCCATTTTAAATCTACCATGAAGTATGACAGGCATAATAATATTACACGCCATTTCAATTTAGCTAGTACCACCTGGTGGGCCGTAGCAGTAATTAGTACAGCAACGTGATCTATTTCTTTGGGGTAATTTAGCAGTGACCTAATAGCATAGGTAGAGTGGGCATGTTGCTTGTGTTTTGAAGTCGTTTAGTACTCTGTTCCTGATTGGCCCATCGGTCGTGTACAATCGACTGTTCATTTCAATATACGAATTGTAAGCATAGGTGTAGGGTGAATTGAAGAAAAAGTCAAATAGGTTGCTATTTTGGTTTTGTAAATGTGTAATTTTGTAATTATGATTTTAAAATTCCAGGTACTACAAACATACGTAATTTTTAAAAATATTTACTTGTATTATTTTAGGGTTATAATGTAATTTAATGAAAATAATTAATTAATTTTTGTGTTTTAATTTTCTAAAATAGTCCTATATAATTTGCGCCACTGAACAGGAGAACCAAATAAACACATTTTATCCTTTATTAACGCTACCGCTTTTTTTAAATGTTGAATTCACAAACACACATATATTAGGTATAGGAAAGGCAGGTCTACATATTGCTGTTAGGTCACTGTAATTTAGCCACAAAAGATTCTGTAAATAAAATTCTAGTTTCTAAGGTTTTAAACTAGGATAAGTCAAATTTTAAAACTGTAAAGTACTAATAAATCGTTGTAATAAATATCTTTACACAAGATAATTTTATGAATAAACCAGGTAATCATCCATGCAACATTAAGTATTTTAAATCATTAAATAAAGGGTTTAAACTATGATATAAATATATGCAATTCGAATAGTAAATAAATGTAGCAAATATTACAAATTACAAAGCATACAAAGCATATAATCCCCGGATGAACTGAACAAGAGGGAAAAAACTTTTATTTGTAACTTAACGCAAAAATGCCATTATTTATAAAATTTTTTGCTTGCATCAAAACCACCAATCCTGAAACAAAAATCTAAATATTCTTTTGACCAGCTGAGAAAATTACAAATACATACTTGAGCTAAAGAGAAACATTTTATTTTATCCAACCTCTACACACTTTTCAGCTCTACATACAAATTCTTTATAAACATTGTGGATCGTATCTTCAGTGGCAGAATTTACCGCTTCGATGATTTCTTGTTTTAAAATTTCGATATTGTTATCCAAATTAGTATTATAAACACGCTGTTTAACATATCCCCATAAAAAGAAATCCAATGGGCTTAAATAAGGGTAACGAGTCAGCCAATTGATGGGTCCGTGACAACCTAACCATGTTTCCAAAATGTTCTTGCAGATAATTTCTTACCAACACTGTTAAGGGAGCATGATATCCATCGTGTTGAAAAAATACATTTTCAAAATTAGGTTCATCTCTTAAGTACTGCAGGCAGCAAAAAAATTTGAAGCAACTGCAAGTAAGTATGTTGATTCACATTTTCATTAAAAAAATATGGACCGATGATTTTTCCATACATAACACCCCACCACACATTAACCTTTTTATAATACTGACTTCCCGTTGTAATTTTGAAATTAGAATTTTCTCTCGTCCAAAATCTAGTTTTGCGTTGCAACTTTCCCATTGGTTGTAAATGTTGATTCATCGGAAAAAATAATGTTTTTGTAGAAATTTCGATTTACAGACTGCTTTTCTCCTACCCATAAGCAAACGTCTAAATGCAGAGCATCATCACCATTTCTTAATTCATAAACAAAAATCGGTTTATATGGTTTAATTTTGTTTTATTTAAAAATTCTATGTAAATGTGATTTGCTAATTAACTCATTTAACTGTGTAGACCTTTTTCGTAAGGAAAATTTTGTGTTTGTTTCTACAGAATCTAGAGCCACTATTGTAGAAGCATCTTCGTCATCATGTATCCTTTTCATTTTCTTGATGTCATGTACGCTACTTGTTCTTTCAAATTTTTCTACCAAATTTCGTAAGGCATTAACGCGCACGTGAACAATAGGAAACTTCTGTTGAAATTTTTGGATTGCAAAGTTATAAGAAGCCTCACCAGTTCCATAACATTGAACAAGATAAACTCTTTGTTCTAAAGTTAGCAGTAAAGATAAACAAATACGTAATGACATTGACAAATAACACGTAACTTGATTTACTTATTCGGTTACCATGGAAGATAACAGGATAATATGATTTAATCAAAAACATGGAACTTGGAAACTTTTTTGCTTAAAATTTTGTGTTTTTGTAATTTTCTCAGCTGCTAAAAAGAATATTTAGATTTCTGTTTCAGAATTGGTGGTTTTGCGCCAAGCAAAAAGTTTTATAAAGAATGGCATTTTTGCGTTAAATTACAAATAAAAGTTTTTTCTCTTGTTCAGTGCATCCGGGGACATACTGTATATGGTGAATCAAAATAAAAGTATATGAATTATAATAAGGCATCTAAAAGTAAATATAACCTGGTTAATTATTATTAAAGCTTTGAATATTGACTGTATTTTCGTGTATAATAATTTCTGTTAAAATTAGACGAACCTGGACTATCTGTGACTTAATGATTGTTCGGGGCATTATATGATGCTAGCTACAAAGTACCTACTGTTAGAGTATATGTGCACTTTTGTTTACTTTTACAGTTCTACTAAAAACACTTTATTAGTTCTTAAATCGTATAATCAAGTATGTATTCTGATTACAATTGCTATTATATTAAGATCATTTAAATGGCTTGCTTGTCTTTGGTATGATTATGCATATGAGATAGTAATTGAATCTTTTGCTTACTACTGTAATAGCATTGAGAACATTTAAATGGTTTCTCTCCACTATGTGTCCGTATGTGAACTATCAATCGACTTTTATTTGTAGTACAATATTACATTGAGAACATTTAAATGGTTTCTCTCCAGTATGGGTGCGAATATGAATTACCAAAGAGCTCTTGAAAGTGGTAGTGTAATCACAATAAGAACATTTATATGGTTTCTCACCGGTATGGCAACGAATATGAGATATTAGTTGTATCTTTTGTTTACTACTATAGTCACATTGAGAACATTTAAATGGCTTCTCTCCAGTGTGTGTGTGTGTATATATGAACTGTTAGACAACTTTTATATGTAGAGCTGTAACTACATTGAATACATTTGAATGGCTTTTCTCTAGTATGAGTACGTATGTGAATTACCAAAGAACCCTTGAGGGTAGTACCATTGTTTAAGTATATACTAGTTACGCAGACCCAATGTAAAATTACTTGACTACAACTTTTTACCAGACTATACTAATGGGAATGTACTTTGTTTA
>JAHWXV010978319.1:0-13374 GCA_024586415.1 Phrixothrix hirtus | reverse complement strand
ATATATATATATATATATATATATATATATATATATATATATCTAAAAGAGAACAGTTTTAATGATCATGGAACTGCAAGGAACGTTTCAATACCGTTTTTCGATCCTTTGTTTACAATTTCTCATAAAATTCTGAAAATCATAAAGGTTAAGTAAAGTTTCGAACCACCTGAATACTTCGACTCTAAAAATAAGAAGTGATGGTCCCACAGATAATTCAAATAGAAGCCTAGCTTTAAATAAAGGGCTATTATTCCATCTATAAATCCACATCATAAAAAAGTAAACCAAGTGTTACAGATTTCTGTGGTCCAAGATTTTGCAAGTTAGAACTTTTCAGAAATCCTTTGCTGATTTTGTTCATCAAAATTAGTATTTAACCAACAGTCTTGAGAAAAGGTTGATGCTCAAACAAATAATTAAATTTTTTCTTACCAAGTTGATAGCCAGTTAACAATCTTAACTAAAAATAAATGGTAAACGTTAAAATACAACACTATTCTATGTTAAAATATTAAAAGTTAAAATAAATTAAATAAAATAAAATCACTTAAGCATAAGTGAAAATAATTCGTAACAAGCTACAAATAAATTATCTTGAATCGGCATATAGGAATTCATTGTTTCCACATTTTAAGTCAATCTGGACGTGAAGGAAATCATTGTGCATCTTATTCAAATAAGTGTGGAGATGCCAAACTTTAAGAAACTAAACAATTTAAATTTCAACAAATTACCAATAAAGTAGTGTACCCTTCGTATAATGGCGAACAGTTTGTAACCGTTTAATTTCACTTAATATTTACCTAGGAAAACTAAAGAATTTTTATTTTCACAAGAGGTAGCTCCGCGTTCGGGTCATGCTCGTCTAGCGGTCTTGCTAAGGTCTGCGTCCCTATGGAATAATCGTTTATCGGTTAACGTCGCTTTACTGGAATGACGTTGTCTCAACTTCGGCCGTGAAACGAATATTAATGATGTTTACTTTATAATAGTTTATTCTCCTTAATTCAATTAAGGACAGATGGTAATAATAAGAATAATATTATTAACTAAACGGAAAATTAAAACAATGCTGTAATAAGGCATTACAAGTGAACTTCGGCTTATCGATAGATTCGCTAATATGACTATTTAGCACTAATTGTGTTGGAAAGAGCAAGAAGCTTCTGTTCAGATTATATTCCATTCAATTTGAGTCGACTTCTAGACTTCTATTATTACTATGATGATGAACTAACATAGTTATTAGTTAAGATAATGGCCTGTGTTTAGGTCATACTCAAGTGTCTCATGTAACTATTACTCATTTAATAAACCTAATAATTTTTAGAGTTCTATTTTATTTTAACCGATCCATATCCAATCATCACAATGTTTCTAGTGTATAAATAACTGAACAATTAATTGGACCTTAAAATCTATTAACAAAAGAATTAGTCGTTGGGTAGGAAAAGACAGCGGTTCGATATACGTGTATCATCGTGGCGCGGTGTTTAGGTATTGACGAAGCGTGTTTCGTCTCAAGTTCTATCCTTCTGTCAACTCTTAACGCAATAGTTTCAGTGGACCTCGAGACACGGGCATGATTGCATCACTTGCCTGTGCGTTGTGTACGTAATTCATTTTGACGGGGAACTTAGATGGATGATTAATATAATGACGCCTGGATGCGCCCGTGACCTTTCTTGATACTCAGCACAAGAGACATCGCAACATCAGGCGTCGTTTGCAAGTTGCTACTGACGAACGTACCTGCAGACAACGAGACGTTAGCGGTTACCGGTGATCTTAATTCAATTTGGCTGCGCTTCCACTAACGGCACAACTCGAGGCGCAACGAAGTTGAGGACGCTGACGTCGAACTTAAATGGTTACCTAGCAACTCGTTTATGTTCGCCTCAAGGCAGCGAGGGCACCACTGAGGTTAAGACTTGGACTGAACTACTGCCTAGCAATACAGTGCGGGTTGAATCGTTCGAATTCGGAATTGGAAAATTGATCTTAGGTTAACTAAACTATTTCCTACGAATTTTTATCTGGAACGGTACTTAGGATTTTGCAGCTTTGGAGGGTTGGCAACACGTCACGTAAGTAGCGTTGCAAATTCAAATACAAACATCTTAAGCTTACGGAGAAGCTCTGCTCGGTTTAGTACGATTTTACACGGAGTAATGCCCTGTGTTGAGTCTCGTACAAAGACTGTCTTTTGTTTTGTAAAAGCAGCCTACTTATAGTTAATTTCATGTCCTCGTTCTCTATTCTGTAAATATGGTTATTGACAGTTTTCTTCGTTTAATATTTCATTGCCTAACATGACACAATATTGCGTAATTATATTTAATGACTTTTCATTAATTAATTCACATTTAAATTATCTAAGATTTACAGGTTATCAAAACAATCTAGATTTAATTCGGACGGTTTTTGTTAAGTTAACTATTGCGTAATGTTATACAATCTCTTACTTAATCTACTTAAAACCTAATTTGTACAAGGTTTATTTGTTCGTTTAATCAGTTTGGTGAAACTGTAAATAAACCAATTATTATTTATACAATTATTTTACTTGAAATAAAACATGATCATTCATTCTCTCCCAATTTTGTTTGAAGCACTCTTAATTGGCACTCTTTATTAATATCTTAATTACTAAGCTTCCAGAATTATTAATAATGTGAACACGCGTGAATTATCGTAATTCTTTAATCACGTTTGGCACTATTACAGCGTTTATTCGGGAAACGTCACAAGTTGTACGATTAAATATTGTTCAAAGTTTTTTGAATTAAAAGACACTGATACATAAACACAAGTTTATTAATGAAGTAAAGTCTAAACAATAATCTTGTGCACTGGAGGTGTTTAAAATATTAACTAAATTTAATTCAAAAAAGATTTTATGAAACAACATGCTACGTGTTCCTGGAAGTTGAACAAGATAGCAAGATGAACACTGATCGTGAAGTGAGGTAACGTGGCTATATACAAGGTTGCTTAAAATTTGTTTATTATATTTTCATTTTGAATGTTTCTGTTATTTTAATTATGTATGTAATGCTAAATGTAATGAAGAAATACATATTGGGGATTTAGGATTTGACTAGATCTACTAATGATTCCATGATCTATAACTAATTAACTGATTTTTTGAAAATATAACGGAGGTTACGTAATAAGCCAACAAATAAAAGGATTGTACCATATAAATCATAATAAAGATCCAATTTTACTTTGAACTTTGATTTTGACTAAAAGTTAAATTTTATTGAGAGGGATAGTTTAATTTATTTTAGGTATATGTTATTTAATATAATTATTATATAGGTATTTTAGAAAAGTTAATTAATTTTTTATACAAGTGAAAAGGCCAAGGTAAGGTAAATGGTAAAGTGTATTTAGTTATATGTGTGACTGTAGTTGTCTGCACAATTGGGGTGTGTTTGGTTGCCGTAAGTTATTTTAGAGCGTGCATGTTGGGTTGTGTTTTGCCCTACGATCGCATCGCCAATTACAGATTAATATTTAGGCAATACATGAACCATAGACTATTTAAATTTTAAAAATTTAATTTTATAATAGCACGAAACTACTTTCTGGCGGAATTTTATTTTCCATATATATTTGGTGAATCCAACGCGGGGCTATAATCTTTACACAAGGTTATTTACGATGGCAATTTAAAAACTAAATGAAAATGTGTAAAAGTTCACCTTCGTTCGATAAATAGAAGGCACTTGGAATGGTCTCCAGAAGTTCAATTTTTCTCAGGGGTGGTAAGTGCGAAGAGATAAAATCTGGCAGCAGCTTACGATGTGTGGGCGCTTTAGATCTTCAATAATTATTTATAAGTAATTAACAGTGTAAGATGCTTTCAAGAACTCAATAAATAGTTGTTTTTAAAGGAAATAAGGCTAAGCTAATTGTAGTTGTATCAAAAATAATAACATCAAGTAACAAATAACAATCTAATAATCACAGCAGCAAAATACAGTAGTTGACAGTAATTGAAAAGTCAAGTATAATTAGAATAAACGTTGAATACTGTAATTAACGTTAAATAGATTTTTAAACAAAAGAATATGTGATCAGATTGAATGTTACCCAGCAGCAACCACCAAGCTGCCAAATGTCATGTCCTTGATAGGTAGAGTAGTTAAATCTAGTCCACCAAGTGGAACGTAGTTAACGATTGTAGGTACAGCAGGCTTCGAAATCGGCTGTAAGATAAATAGAACAGTATTCGATAACAACTAAGATGAGACAAACATCAATTTGAATGAAGCTCTAATTGAGGTTTCCCTGATCTAATCAATTTGATAAACGGCAAGTTAAACAGCGTTACAGGTGAAACCTACAAAGACGTGCTGAATATGAAATGACGATTTTAAATAATAGTAATTGTGCAACAAGACAAGAATATAGCATTAAATATGAACAGTAAATAATATTAATAAAGCATTTAAAATTTCTAGGCCGAAAGTTAAATTTTATAAAAAAAAATAAATAACTAATTTGGAAATTTCCTACCCTAATTTAGAAACCAAAGCAATATATCCCTAATACGTTTTCTATGCAGTCATGAAACTAGTAGAGTTGGTAATATGGAAAATAACGGATAATTTTTAACCAAGTTTAGTGTTCAGAAGATCGTAGCAACTTTCATAACGAAATAATATAAATTATCTTGCTAATTCTGCCACCACATATTTAAGACTATGTCTTCTCAATATAAAGCATAAAATATAATTCAAACAACAAAATAGGTGCAGAATAGTTGTACAAGCAGGCACAATATCAGGTCATCATGACCTCGTCGACAACAACAACGTTAAACAAATATTAAATAAAAATTTGAACTTATCTAAACGTGGCACAAATTCGTTAGAAAATATGTAATAGAAAATACCAGTCTTTGGTTCTACGAGCTTCAATACCTGCCTTTTTCAGCACCCTCCTGTAATTAGGGACCTCTTACTGACATCTAAAACAAGAATAAATTAAACTTTGCTCAAAAAGAATTTAAAAGAAACAATGCAAATGTCAGCCTTCAGCCGAATTGCTACGGATTCCCCTTCTTACAAAATTTTCATTTTTAAAATAACAATGAGTTGTTCGTATTTCAATTTAATTGACTAGATGTAAAAGTTAGTATTTGGCAGATATCACATTTAATAGATATTTTAAAAAGAGAGCGTGTAACGTCTTCGTTGAAAGTTGAGTCGAAACTGGTTGTTCAATTCAATGGCATATTCTTCTCTCTTTTCCCGCGTGGTTGTCTGATGCTGCTAGATACAATATTATTTATATAAATGTACTTATTTAAAAATTAAAACTAATAAATTAATGATTTCGTTTTCCGTGATTATCAAATTGTTTCAATCAACAAAAAAATGTACACCACACACCATAAATTGTTGGATTATTAAATTAAACAAAAATAAATTGGAATTAAATTAAAAATAACCAATGTACACACAGGGTGTTACAATAAATTCCTGCAAATAATCATATTAATTATGTAACAACTGTTACAGGGAAAAGACAAATCTGTCCGAAAAAACTTGAAAATCTTTTATACATTTGGATCAGATAAGTAAAAGCCGATTCTCCACATATATTTGGCAGTTAACATAGTGCTAGATACAGATGACCCTACAAAGAATTCAAGACATAATTTTAAATTTTAGAAAGTGGGGTAAGCAAACAAACTAACACTCAAATTTTTATACATCTAGATTTTCCAATTAGAGAACATTTTCCACAATAACTGTTTAAGATTTGCTGTGAACGTTTACTTTATTTCTATGAGTTATATATGATTTTGTTTAAGGGTACTGTCTATAACTCCGTTGTGCGGTTTTAAACATTTATTCTTTGATTTAATATTTTTGCTTTGCGTGAATTCTTCTTTTATCTTTATTTATCGACAAGATTAGAGTTTATATACATATATTGTCAGATTTTGTTGGCGTTCCGCGCATAATAAACAAAATCTTCTTCTTTTAAATTTGCCGCCGTATGTTTTCAGAAACAGTGTGGTTGGCAAGGATAACAAAAATAATAAATAAGAGAGTTTCCTGTCGGAAAAACACACGAGAAACGCGTTTTTCTACGCTCCGTGACGATTAGGAGACATATAATTAAATTAAAGTGACAGTTAAATGTAAATTTTCACATTTAGTGAATTTCAACGATATTTATAATTGGTATTAATTGGAAAAGAATCGGTCGTGTGCGTGGATTCTTGTTTAAAGTGTTCGGGTATGTGTGTAGGGACTCCGCATAATATAGTTTGGCGGAATACCAGACCTGAGAGATGGAGTAGCATATCTCTGGGGATTAACCTGCCTTTTTCCGCCCCGGTTGCTGCTATTTTGGACGTGTTACGTTCTTCTGCAGACGCAAGAATCCATAAATAAATCATAATTGACGACTCTGGTTCAGAATATTCAGAAAGTCCGTTAAAGTGACGAATAAAACTAAGGTACCCTCTTATAATATTGTTCTTTTACTTCCTTATTGTTGACCTGTGAAACGCGTAAATGAAATGTCAACGCCTCTCGGCGACAATTCAACTTAAGTCAACGTCCCGGTTGCCAACCCTTGTAGAGGTCAGCTTAAACCTTCCCATGTGAGGGGAGTCCATTAATTCATACCTTTTGTCCGGATTTTGGACGCATATATGCTTTGACTGTACCTATTATATTTTATCCCTAATTTTAGGTTTAGTAGACTGATTATTTCTTCCCGTGCCTCTTGAATCAGGCCAAATTCAAGAGACAGAGAAGTTACCTGTAACCTTTTTTTTGTAACCTGTTGTTTTGTGTGTATGCTGAATAAACCATTTCTTTGGCGATAAATATGTCGTATTACCTAACTGGACTTTTATTTTTGAACGTAGAATAAGTTAATTGTTAATAATTTATATTTCAGGAGATACGTGTACGATCTTAATTGATACTAATATTTGGGGGCCTAATAAAAGGCAACCCCGGGACAAATTAACTAGAGGCCACGGAGCTGTTTGTATCTGTTTCGAGGAATAGTTCCGTACTTTGAGCGGCCTATCTGGAACAGTGGCGCTCCCCCTATATCTCGACTTATTGTACGCGTTCCAGGCGTTTGTGCTGGCACAATTTAACAGGGACCCTCCCTACTTCGATGAGGTGGTGGGACATCAGTACTGTTGTTGGGCGTAACGCACAAGGATAAAATGTTTAGTATGGAACAAAATCTAATCCTTATTTACAGGAAGTTATACTCTACTATTTACAGTCAGAATTGGGTAAAATGGATGACGCTAATGCTCGTGCTTTCAATTTAGTGCCCTAGATGGCGGTTCAATTCCATAAATTGGTAATGCTCAGCGCGTTGTTATAATTTAACGAATACAAAATTTTTACATATATTTAGGTACTAAATCTACAATTTATAATTCGGTAGCAATGAACTGATTTATAAAAACTTATATTGCGTTTAGAATATGTGTTTGATTTATAAAACATTTTTACATAATATTCTGTGGTTAGATTTCAATTTATTTGTAATACTCGAATTACTAATTAAATATCTATGTACTAATTATTAACGTTTTAATTGTCTGGAAACTTTACATTTACGTCACAAAAATAGCTAATGTGTAACTCCTGGTTATCAATAAGCCTTTACAGGATGTTCTTCTCCATTTTAAACTTGATCTTTTACATTAAAAATTGACGTTATGTACATTAATACATAAGTTTAATAAAATACATTAACTAATTAGAAAAATTCTTTACGTAATTGTAATTCATAACGAGATTGTAATTAGGAACTGTGAAAATCAATTTACAAATAAAAAAGCTCAAAATAAGTTTGTTTATATTCGCATCTTACTACAAAATTTTTAATAATTACATGTTTAACTGATTGCTCATTTACTCCAGTGTAATTGTTAATAATTCTGAATAAACATTTTATTAAATAAACTAAATTCCAAATTAACAGTTTATTACTTTCGCTTACCTATGAAATATAGTATCGCGAAAGTATTGTTTTTGTCCAAAAGTTTCGATGTTGACACTTTAGCGGAAATACACGGTTAGACCTTCGTAATTAACATGTATAAAATTATCCAGTTCTCACAATAGAAAATTGGAATAAGCTATCACCTATGTCAAATTTCCAAAATTTTAGTTTAAGTAGAAATTTCCTCACAGTATTTTTAAGTTAAACACAAAGTTCACAGACTATAAAATAAATACTTAGCAAAGTGGCAATTGTGTTCCGTTATAAAAAAAACGCGAGTTTGGATATATACTCCATAGTGTAAAATAAACTAAAATTCGAAGGGTCAAATTCAAAATGTATATTCAATACGGAAATGTCTTGCAAGCAGTAAACCCATAAAGCAAGGAATCTTCCGAAAATTATGGTGTCATATATTTTACTAACCTAGGCTGTAAAACACGGAAAGTACGAAAAGGACGCAAATATCTAACGGGATTTCAAACGGTTTTCCAATAAGGCACACAAAAAGTTTTTTGAAATTTTAGATCCTTTTGATTGGTCAAAGTTATAAAAACAGAACCTTACAAGAAACACCATTTTACTTACGTCGAACACGCGGTAATGAAGCTAAGCAACCAGTGACAGCTTCGCAAGTAGATCATTTTGATGGTAAATACGTAAATTCCTAATCAAACATTGCTCGCAGCACTTATCCAGGTATTTCAAAATTACAGTACCTCTAATTGATAACAGCACAAAGTTAAAGTATACGGATTTCCGTCAAGAAATTTATAAAATTCAATATAATTTAGAAAACGGGAGTTACGTGTAAAATCGCACATCTCACAAAAGTAAACATGAAGAGTTATCATCCAGAACATAAATTGGCACGGAAATAAAATCATAAAAATCCAATTCTGTTTTAAAGGAAATAAATAGAAAAAGATATATTATTCACAAATTAAATGATAACAACTAAATTAAATCTTACCGCGTAAATGAAAATCTTTGAAGTTTTAAAATTAATAAATTTTGTTCAACAAAGTTTTTTAACAAATTTTAACAGCGTTTAATTTAACGTAAAAATATTGTAGTAAAATTGTATTTCTATTTGTAGCTGTAAGAATTTTATTTGAATTTTTATACATATGTGTTTTAAATTTGGAATTTAGTAATTGTATAGAACTCATTATCCTTGTTGCTTATCAAGTATATAATTAGCTGTCGTAAAATAAAATTTTTGATGTGACCCACAAATTTATAAGTAAATATTAAAAGAAAAGTAAAAACAGATTACCTCCGGGTAAGATTTATCGGTACAGTAGGTTCATTGTCCGAACATAAAGGGGTTTATCCATCCGGCTTATTATCAATAATAAAATCGGGAACAGTTTGGTTACCTACAAATTCCCAAACTTAATAATTGCGTAATTTCAACATGCAATAAATACAGTAATTTATTTTAAATTGCCCACACTGCCAAACCAGGTAATCAACAACACATTTTCTGGTCAGCTCAGTCCGAAAATCATGTTTTTAAAAATTGGTATGTCTGTGTGTGTGTGTGCGCGTGTTTTTGTGAACAGGATATCTCGAAAACAAAAAGTAGATACACAATATTTCATAGTTGAGATTGTATTCGTCATCGCACGTGACAGCAAGAATTTCACTAAAATCTAATAACCCGAAGTGCCACTTTTGATCATTTTTTTTTAAATTTATTGTATTTCTTAGAAACTTAATGCTGTTTCATATAATTAAAACGGTTTCTCAGAAAAATTTCCATAAAACGAGTAACCAGAAGTACCTTTACCATTAGCTGTGAGTAAAATAACTATAAAATTGAAAGTCCTAAATAAATGAAAATTTGCATTTGAAGTCCTAACTGCCTTTGTATTCTTAATCAAGAATTTGGTTAAGTTCGAATAACCGGAAGTTCCACTTAATTTTTGTTATTTTTAGATATTTTTCGAATTTTGTTTTTCGCGATTTTCTTGAAATCGCTTCTAACAATTTTCTTAAAATCTAGTATATTTCTTAGCTACTTCATTCAGTTTTATAAACCAGCAGTTTCTCTAATAAATTTTCGAAAGTTGAGTAACCGGAAGTACTTAGTGTATTAATTGCGAACAACATATCTCAAAAAATAAACATCAAATGAGATTGAAATTTTATATTTAAGTTTTTATATGCACATTAGACGTCAAGAATTTAGTTAAGATCGAATGACCGGAAGTGCCACTTCAGTCTTGGAATTTTTTCGTTTTTTTACGATTTTTTCGAAAACAGCTATAATTTTTTTAAATGTACTACGGTTATTATGCCGTTAGAATTATCATTTCCAAAATAATATTTGCATATCTATGAGCGTAAAAGGAAGTCATGTCTTGCCTCACACCAGATTTTTATTTATATTTTAATAATTACATAAAACAATACCAAAAACTAAATGGCACGCCTATGCTTTCGTAATTCTTTGATCCTACGTGGAACCGTTATACGTAATTTTGACATTATAAAGGTAGAAACACACATAACCGGGACGTGCCCGAACCGGAGCAGTGCCGTTGCTCAGTGGAAAAATTGCACCATTGAATTAAACGGGATCGAGACACGTGTTTCGATCCCATTTAATTCAATGGTGCAATTTTTCCACCGAGTAACGGCACTGCTCCGGTCCGGGCACATCCCGGTTATGTGTGTTTCTACCTTAATAATGATTGCGGTGCAACGGGTTACAATGTGTTCATTAGTTGCGTATACGGATAATAAAAACTTCCACAGCAACAGTGCGGGGGTTCTCGTACGATCGAGCAGTTATTTTCTTTCGAAGAATTTGGCGAAATACTGACCTTATGTACCCAAAAAATAGATGGTAAAAGGGAACAGAAATCATCTATAATAGTCGAATAATTTTGCACTTTAAATAATTTCTCCTTAGGCAACCGATTTTTTTAAACCTATTTAAAACGGTTTCAAATAATCCCAACACAAGTGGAAACACACATACCATTGATTCATTAATTTCACAGATTTTTAAAAATCTTTAGTCAAAGTTACAAGTCGTTATATTTTCCTGACTACATAAAATAGCTGAAAACTTAAATTGTAAGATAAATAATTAACAGAATAAAAATCTGGTGTGAGATAACACACGACTTTCTCTTCCACAACTGATTAAATTACTTTTTTACATTTATTTTGAAAACGATAATTGTAACGGTCACCCATCCAAGTTAATGGACAGGCGAAATGCTGCTGAAGTCCGGAAATTTTCTCTGATAACTTGCTTCAACGCATTCTTTCAGAAAAACTGATAAGTTCACGTAAAGGGTCATTAAATACATAATAACCGTAACACATTTTAAAAAAAACTGTTATAGCTGTTTTCGAGAAAATCGCAAAAAAATTTATAAATTGCAAGAATAAAGTGGCACATCCGGTCATTCGATTTTACCTAAATTCGCGACGTCTCATGTGCAGGAGATAAAAAACTTAAATATACCATTTCATTCATATATCATATTTAGTTTTTGAGATATGTTGTTCCCAATTAATACACTAAGTACTTCCGGTTACACTATTTTAGAAGATTTATTAGAGAAACAGATCAATTATTATAAAACGGAATGAAGTAGCTAAGAAATGCACTAAGTTTTAAAAAAATCGTTACATCTGATTTCAAGAAAATCGCGGAAAACGAAAATTCGGAAAATACTTAAAAATGATAGAAATAAAGTGGAACATCCGTTTATTCGATTTTAACCAAATTCTTGAGCTGGCATACCAATGTAGTTAAAGTGACAAATATAAATTTTAATTCATCTAGGACTTTTAGTTTCATAATTATTTTATTTAGGGTTAACGGTGAATGTACTTCCGGTTACTCAATTTACGGAAACGTTTCTGTGAAACAGCGTAAATTATATGAAAGGCCATTAATTGATCAAGAAATTCGTTAAGTTTTAAAAAGAATCGTTATAGCCGATTTCGAGAAAATCGCGAACAACGAAAAATTTGGGAAATATCTAAAAATAACAAAAATAAAGTTGTACTTCCAGTTATTCAATTTTGACAAAATTCTTGATTTAGGACTTTCAGTTTTATAGCTATTTTATTCGTAGCTAATGGTAAGCGTACTTCCAGTTACTCATTCTACGAACATTTTTCTGAAAAATTCTAAGAAATACAATAAATTTTAAAAATATCGTTATAACGGATTTCGAGAAAATCGCGGAAAACCAAAAAATGACAAGAGTAAAGTGGCACTTCCTGCTATTGAATTTTAGCCAAATTCTTGGGATCGCGTGCAAGGATGGATTTAAATGCAAATATAAAATTTTGTTTACCTACGACTTTTCGTCGCACGCACATACACACAAACAGGCGAATTTTTAAAAACATTATTTTCGGTCTCAGGGGACCTGAAAACGTACTGCCACTAAAATTTTGACATCGAAATTTTTGCACGAAAATAATGCCTTCTCTATACTATATTTAATATAGGTAAGAGAAAGTAAAAATACATTATACATTAGTTGTAAAGAATAAGGAAGAAAATATAAATTAAATTGTTTTAATGCTGAATAAGTAATTTAAATGATCCTAATCGTTACACAATGACGAAACGCGACGTTATGTTTACAATATCTTGCCATTTCCAACCTCATAGCTTTTCTATCGCGCCACGTATAAATAATACCAATTTATAACAGTAGAATCTTAAAATGTGTATAAAAGGTGTAACAATAATGTGGTCCACTACTTTAAAAACACATTCTACTCATCAAAATGAACACAAAAGTCCATATAAGCATATGTCCAAAAATGAACCGTTCTCATAATTCAGCCATGTTCGTTTAGAAACTTGTTATTTTTGCTCTATTGAACTTATTATTTTTATTCAACTTATCAGGTTGGCTTGCGTTAAGTGACAACCAACGGAATTAAATGCACACTTGTGTCACTTTGTGGTTTAATCAGTAAGTAGTAGTTATTGTACTGTTCAGAATGGAGTATTGTTCAAGTGCAGAAATAGCTAGCATGAATTTAATGCATGGTACTGCTAACTGTCACCGGGCCGAAGCAAGGAAGCTTTACGCAAAGCGTTTTCCTGACCGACGCACTATGGAATATGATAGAACAAACGATGATCATAAATAAATTTCTTAGATATAGTGAAAGTGCTACTTATTTCATTTTATCGTAAAGCTAAAATGTCGTACTTTAATATGATGTAAGAATTTTTCTAATATTTCTTAATAAAATCTAAATAAAACAATGCCCAACTTGCATTACTGTTACGTTACCGTAAAAGAGTTGATTCTTCAACGAAATTTGGAGTAAATAACTTGTGTAAACAGTACATAAATTATTACATGT
>JAHWXV010978219.1:0-18177 GCA_024586415.1 Phrixothrix hirtus | reverse complement strand
TAAAGCAAAAATAATTTATAGATTTAAATAAAAAGTAATTAAGTATGTAAATAATGCACACAAATCATTAAAATATTAATTTATTTTTAATTTGAGGACGGCAACTGGAACGGTCACACATCCAAGTTACTCACCAGACAAAACATTGTTTAACTCTAGAGATTTTTCTCAATAACTTACTTCAACGAATTTTCTCAGAGAAACCAATTAGTTCATGTAATATAGCATTACAGGCGCTAGAAACGTGGCGAATTTAAAAAAAATAGTTAGCCGTTTTCGAAAAAATTGCAAAAAACTTTAAAATCACAAGAATAAAGTGGCACTTCCGGTCATTCGATTTTAACGAAATTCTTACATGGAAGTGCTAACTTGTATATAAAATTTCACTTTTCTACAATATTTAATTTTCGAGATATCTTGACCACATACATGCACACACACACACAGACCAATTTCTAAAAACATGTTTTTCGGACACAGGGGACCTGAAAACATGTATTTCCGCTAAAAACTGGACATTGAAAATTTGGACCAAAAACATGACTTTCTCTATACTATATTTCATATATGTAAGAGAAAGTAAAAAGTAATTAATAATTAGTAGAAAAAAGAACTATAAAAAAAATCTAAAACATTGCTAAAAGATATAAATTAACTTAATAGCTGAACAAGAAATGCCTGAACCAATAAACTAAAACAAATGCAATGTTTTGAATAAAATATATAACTTTTTTATCAAGCACAGTAAAGTAAATAAATTAATTTGACAATTTGAACATAAATATTTTCTTCGAAACATTTTGGTTCAGGTATTTCTTGTTCAATTATTGAGTTCAATCATAGCTTTTGACAATGTTTTAGATTTTTGATTTTTTAATTTTTTGCAAATGTCTTTTCTCTACTAATTGTAATTATTTTTATTTTAGCAGTACTAAACTCCAAATTTAGATTGTAATATATATTTAGAGCTGCAAACAATGGACTATAAAAGATATTCAAAATTTTTCAGTGTAGTAGATTTCCATCTCCGTAACATATAAGCTAAAATTAGAGCTAAATAAAGGTTATTTCCAAACAAATTTTAACAATTAGAGTGTGCGATTCATATATCAATTTTGGTTGTGCTCCACTAAAATTTTCACAGCATAAAAAATGTTGCCAAAATTTTTCCTCTTGCTATATAATCTACCTAAAAAGTCATCAAAACATAATTTTTACAAAAAAATCTTAATTTATTGAAAAGTTATAGTGATTTGAAATATTTTGATTTGTCAGTTCCATATTATAAAAATTTCAAATTGCTATAATGCATGCATTAAAATTTCTTTATAATAAAAGTACATTTACTAATCATCAATTCTCACTGGATATTGTCCTCATTTGATCCCAATATTAACTTGTAATAATTTACTGATCCATCTCATTCCATAAAGATGAAGATTTTTGATACCAAAATTTCTAGAATTTCACTGCTCATGTTGTTTGTAAATTATATTTCAGAATCGACATTAGCTACACATCGATACTTTAGAAAATTTATCTTCAAGAGTGGTCAACTTTTAACTGTTTGGCAGTTTATATTGCAAATTCCATTTTACATAATGTTGCTGGTTGTTGTAAAAGTGACGATGTAAAATTTTTAAATTAAATCAAATCAAACTAATGGCATTTCCCATCTGCTGCATTATACCAATGCAATGCACATCAGCCATTTTCCTGGTACAAAAAAAAAGTACAATATTTTGCAGTTTTCGTAGTTTCCATACTATTATTTATAAATAGAAGGTAGCTAATATGCACCATGCTATAAGTCGTTTTCATTTCTAACATCATCAGACTTTTGAATACAATATTTTAAGGTATTTCAGTTGAATTTGTTTGTTGGTGTAAATTTTATAGAATTTAAGTTTTCATAAATTCAAATGTGCTTATTTCTGTTTACGCTTGAATTAATTTAAATAAAACATTGCAAAATAGTTAAAATAATTTATAACATGGTCAAAAGTTGAAAACAAGGAATAAAAACGTTCAAATATACATAGTTGTAGATTAAATTGTATATTGTGTGAAGATAAGGATTCAGTACAATGGTGTAGATTTTATTACGGGAAAAATATAACAATGCTCTAGTATTCATGCCACTGGAAATGTTTCTCAGTTAATTGGTATATCATAAAATTAAGAATTAAATTAAATACTCACACTCCAAATATGAATAAAAATCCCAACTCACAGCAAAAATATAATAAAAATACAATTTTTTTCATAATATTCAGAAACATTGCATTTTAGACTCACTATTTATAGAAACTTTTTTTATAAAATTAATCATAAAATCGTCTAAAATATTTTATCACCAAATTATTATTTAAGCTTCATAATTGGGAACTTTCACATATTTTTTTTATAAAAATATAACATGTTGAAGCAGTACTTAGCTACGTTCGTGGTTTTAAACAATTTATTGCTTTTCATATGCCTCAAAAATTTGAATTTCCGAATTTGGCGCCATTTGACCAGGAATATGACATGCAGTTCAGTACCGTCAGCAGTCAGTAGCATTCTATGCTGGTAGTTAGGTAGTTGGTTTTAAATGGTAAACGTCTCAAAAATACGTTGGTGAAGTTTTTTTCTCAACACAACTAGCACATGACATTTTAAAAAATGTATAAGTGGTGTTTCGTACCTAATTGTAAAAATAAATACATGTACAAAATCCTGCATGTTATAAATTTGATTGTAGATCCAACAGTAGTAGCCACATTAATAATGCTAACACATGCCTACAGCCTACTGGATTGCAATAATTTTTATATGTACCATTATCGTTAACATATCAATTAAAATAAATTACCAGATGATGCTGCACAATCGTAACACTGAATATTTTCTACAATTTCATCGATTTCATTTATTGTTAATGACACCATATATTATTGTGAAATCGATGTTCTGGGCATATATTTGCTTTTACAATACAACTATTATTGCTCCATTTAATTTATACATATCCTATAGCATTATCACCATAGGACTCTCTTGATAATCTACAAAATAAATAATAATTACTTAAAATAAGTAGTTACTTTTAAAAACAATTTTGCAGTATTTAACGAATTTCTTATAAGCAACGGTAGTCATTTATTTACGCTTATGTGGCACCTCTGATTTCTGCTAAGTTGAATTGTGAATCATTTTTAAGAAATTCTCCTAGCATAAAAATATCCACTCTGAGCAAGTTGTTGGATGTAGCCTTCACATATTCTTTTTCCATTACTACATGGCTCAATAAACTGTTCCTGTACGATTACTAACGTTAAAGCTGGTTTTACAAAACTACACAATGGATCTGATTTGTATAACGCCGAATATGTTGGATATTTATTGTGATGATATATAATAGGTGTTTACGATAATTAAACCGCTTCACACCGATCCAGTATTTCTTCTATATCTTTCATTAATAGTATTTATGATACAACAGAGATAAAACATTTCTACCAGTGTGGAACGGTTTAATTATCGTAAACACCTATAAAGAACTAATAGGTATGTTTCTGCCTACTGGCTTGTGACATCACGACTAATAGTGTTATGTTCTTGGTACTGCCATTGAATTTGTAAATATTTCAAATTTGTAAAGTATTTTAAACAACTTTCTGATTATTTTTGAAGGTTTTATTATTACAAACAGATTTCTGTGACGATTTACTTTCATTGTTACCAAAAAAGAAAGCATTTTCCGATATATGAAAGTACCCAATTAAAAACAAACTGAAACATGTGCAAGTTTTAATTTATTGTAAACAAAAATTGTTTAGGTATTTTATTTAATCCAATGTTGAAATTTAACTGTAAATGAAGAAACTTATTCTATAATAAAATTTCAAAATTGTTGGCAGCGATGTCGCATTAACAATTTGTGGGACCTGCAAGGGTAGGGGTAGTAAGGTGGTCATTGGTAGGTCGTGTTAGAAGGCTTGTATTACACTTAATTTGTTTTTATAAAAGATTATCTATTATAATAACTTTACAAATAGCTAAGAATAAGTATAATGTAACTAATTAATACATAAAAATGTATCATAACTTATGTAGTTACAGTTGATTACTATAATTTAACAACATTGTGTAAAGATTTCTGATTATGGAAAACGTCACTGGTAATCTTTCACTACGATAATGTTTTGTCACCATCTATTGCATATTGCTTTTATCGACACTTCGTCACCATCTTGCATAACAGTTACGATTTATTTTATAGTGTTATTGGTAAAATTAAAATTAGCAAAAATTCAAAAATTATAACAAATGTTGAATATACTGCCCATTTAATACACACATTTATGTGAAATTTCAAATTATCAAAACATTTTGTAATATTCTGTCATTTATTTCTTCACATCTTATTATATAGTGCTATATTTATTATTTTAAATTTTGTTTTAATTTTCCGCCCCTCGTTGCTGGGCAATGTAATGTTATTTTTATTAATTTGAATTTATTTAATAATTTAATTTTAAATTTACTGACTGCCCCACTTTGACATGGCAATAAATGTTTAATTAATGAATTTTAATTTACCTACGCTTGTTTCTAAGGACCAATAAATCGTTAATTTTAAAAATTTTGTTGGTTACCACACAGCTAAATAAATAAAACTTTATTTGAATTTTATGTAACAGGTTGTCGTTGCCAAGACGACATAAAGTGCAATTTTAAACTTTTATTAATTTTCTCACATTTGACTCTTGCTTGGAATCAAAATTAATGAATCTGAAATAAAATTTAAAAACTACTCAATTCTGTAATGCAATTAAGTTTAATAATCCCTTAACCTGCAGCTCTATGATGCTCCTGAAGGATTATTGTTGTTGCTGAAAGAGAATTTATGTCTATGCAAACAATAAATAAAATTTAATTTACTGAACAAAACAAAGGAATTTATTAATTTTCAATTAGATAAATTAATAACATGGTAAATAAATAATTTTCAATTAAATAAATTATAACGTAATAGATAAAGTTTTCAAACAATATTTAAATAATATTTCAAATGAATATTTAAATAATATTTCAAATCAGATTTAACAATGAAATTTCAAAATTTTTATATAACGTAATCGTTGGTAAATTTTATTCAAAAGCGTGGCTTAAAATAGTAGCCTTAAATAACTTGTTTTGTTTATATTAATCTTAATGTTTCCATCCAGAATTGTCACTATTTTGTTTTTATTTATTTTAAATACGAACTTTATCACCAAATGAAATTTTTACAATTTTGAACCCAACAGAAACTCAGTACAAATAAATACAAATAATTATAATACAGTTTTGATACAAATAAATGTTAATGAAATAAACTGGCCAGTTTTACCTTATTAACGTAGCACAGCTTCTTGATTTGTTTTCTTCTGGATTTTCCGACGATTCTCCCTCGACGCTATCAAACAATCCTCTACCAGGATGTCTTCACTTTTTATCGTTTTACGACAATTTTTGGGCTTCACCCCATGCCGTAAAATTCTTCTTTTTGTATATATCAACTCGCGGGAACCACTATTATAAGTTTGCCTATATCCTTAGGTACCTTAAACTAATTTTCTCTATTTATATTACACTTTCCAATTATTTACCCGGGACCGTTCAACACATGCGTGTTTACTCTACGCTGGTCAACGCCAGACTCCTTGTTTACTTCCTCCTCGTTTCCATACCAATAACAGAAGTTCATGTTATTTTCTTATTATTTGTCAAAGCTCTACCAATGTCCTACTGAATCTTGTTTTATAAGGCTACCATTTATAACTTTTATTTCCTATCTTAATGGAATTTAAATTTAAATGTTTTACTTTAATTTTATTTTATCTTAAATAAATTTGAAATATTGTTTTCCTTTGAGGTTATATTTTAAAAGCTTTATTTTAATTGAATTTTGTGGATTCTCCCTCTACTACTACAAGAATAATCCTTGCTTATTTTTAATAAATTCCAATATTTACATAAAAACCTTAATTGCATTTAAGAATGCCTAACAATTAAATCACCCCTTTGTTGAAAATCTAACTTATAGCAATAGATTTTAGATCTTATATTGTGTGCACTGAGTCTCTGAATACACAATTTTTAAAATATAGAAAAATACAGAAGTCCAACAAGGTTAGATCACAAGAACATGATGGAAATCAGTCCTTGGGAAGATAATTTAATGTTTCGTGAGGTCTAGCATAATCTTGTTGGAAGAAACCATTTTGGAGTTCATTATCATGAGTTTACTAATAAATTGTCGCAAAATAATATTTCTATAAGTAGCAGCATTTACGTTACTTTTAAAAAATATTGGGCCAATAATAGTTTGTCTTAACATCGCTAACTACATGCCAATTTTAACTGGATGCAAAGGAGCTTTTGTAAAGAAATGTAGGTTGTCAAGACTCCACGTATGCTTGTTCTGAGAATTTAAATATTCATTCAAGTTAAATAAAAGCTTTGTGTGAAAAAATGTTAAATTTAACACATTGTCATTTATTTATATTTTCATTGAACCACTGACAGTCTGCCAGTCTTTTATTATAATCTGGTGGTAGAAGTTCTTGGTACATTTTAAATCTACCTGTTGTACAAGTGTTCTAATTGAAGTGGTAAGTTCTTCTTATATTGCATTTCTAACATTATTTATAACGTTCTCATTTCTGACATGAGGTCTTCCACTTCTTGGTCCATGATTAATACTCCCAGTGCTGTAGAAACAATCAACTGATCATAACACTTACTTTCTAAACTGATTCCTGTTAAATACAGGCAAAGGAAATCATTATCTAAATTCTGCCATGTAATTATTGATATCGTACTGCCATTCAGCATTTTCCATATGTGTCGTGTTGTCTCACACAAGATTTTTTTGGTTATTTTTATTTTAATTTAAATATGTATGTGAATTACGAAAATACCTAGCTTGTCAAAGTCATGGCAACAGTTGATTCCAAGACTTCTGGAATACATTATAATGAATGCTTGATTTCTCATGAAAAACTTTTCATAGATATTTTCAAAATTGATGTTGAAGAAGAATATTCTAAATATTACAAATTACATTCAAAATTAAAACAAACATGAATCATAATGTGTCATAGGCACATAGTATGCAAGTGCTCATTTGAAAGAATTCCTAATTACCCACTTAACTGACAATGAGAGTTATTTATAGGAATGCTCACATCATTTACCTCTTATTGTTAGTAGTTTTATATGTGTGAAAATGAACAACATGTACAGGGTATCTTGTTTTGGGAGTATAAACTAAATCAGTAGTGTATTCAACAAAGATCCAGGAACAGATCATACTGAACCTGGATGGTTTGACCGGTTCAAATCAGAAAATGTCATATTAAAAGAAGAATCTAGTATTAGTTGCTCTTCAAACTTTCGCGATGATGTTTAAAAGCTATTGTGGAAGAGAGTTCACACCAAACTATTAGGGAATTAGCATTACTTGCATACTAAATATATGTAAATTTGCATGTATTAAACGTGGAGCCTTGGCAACTTCTTAAGCAAAACAAATGATATATGTATTCCGCAACATGGTTAATGACAGACTGACCATTTGTATAAGTTTACTTTCATATCAAAAAGGAAGGCTTTTTAATTCAAGTTACAATGAAAGTGTGATCAACAAATGATGATGGCGAGACAAAGATGAATAGCCTAAACACAATTATACGGTTAACACAGGAAAAAACTTGTTATGTGTATGATGCAATTGATGAAATATGACCCATTTTAAACTGCATGACAAAATTATAGAGCTGGAGTGGTCTGTACTGCCTCATCCAACATATTTCCAGACTTTGCACTAATGCAATATCATTTTTTCCATATCTTCTTCATCAATGATGATTAAATACATCATTTGATTTCTAAGTTTTTCAAATTTCACCCTTTGAGTTTTATGTTACGGGCATGACAAGTTACCTAAGAAATAACAACCATCATCGAAACTAATAGTGATTTAAGTAAAATAAAATTAATGCTGAAAAACAGTCATTATTTATTACTTAATCCAATACATTTTCTTTAGTTTAGAGAAATTTTATTTTACAATACTGTACAATAAATGTAGTAAGGTGTTTGCCGGTAATAAAGCCTAAGAAATAAAAAAAGTATTTAAAATACACATACATAGATAAACACCCATATAAATACTAGGTGCATACAAGTTGATTTATGCATGCTGTTTCTTGATTCCTCTCTCACCGATATCAGCATTGTGCCAGTTGTTACGGAGGGAGGATGTATCACTTGAATAATAAAGATTCCTAAGTAATTTAGATCAACTTTGTACTCTCTGCCTTCTTTTGTTCACGCTTTTTATGATTCTAGGTATTTTAATTGTTTTATTTAATATAATTTTCACAATTTTATGTAAAATTTGAAGACCGGTAGGTATTAGGACCTATTAAAATAAGCCATAGGTTTTATTACCAACCACATATATTTATATTTAATATTATTTTTTTAAGTTCATATCCACATATTGTTATGTGGGAATGAATCCATTCCCAAATTATCATTTGCTTATAAATGTTCCTTGATTTTAATTGTATCTGAGAAATGATGATAGTGCATGAGGCTTAAACTAAATGATACCTCCAAAATACAGCACTATGATTAGAGAGAAACTTGGTGGCAGTAGTTCCTGGTGTGGCAATTAGAGATCTGAGTACGTATATTGCTAGAAACAGGTACATGATCCCCAGAAGAACTCCCAGGAATCTTCTCGAGTGACAGTTTGAAGAAATTACTGAGTTGAAAATCTATACTTAGCCAAAAATAAAAAGCTTATCTGGTAAGAAGAATCCTCAAATTTACTGAAATAGGACTACCTGTGAAACCACGAATCATTTGTCATCTGGTCTACAAGTTTTGTGAACTTAATAATATTAAGCACAATTTCAATGATTCCAAATTTGTTGGTAAAGATTGACTTAAAGCATTTATGAAAATGAATCCTATGCTTTCTAAAAAAAAGCTGTTTATAAACCCCGCTATAGTTTAGAAATGTAATAAATTTATAGTTTGTGACCATTTTGCAAAAAAAGAGAACTTTACAATACCCTTGATCTGAAAAATTATCCTTAGTAGATACATAATCTGGATGAAAATGGTTGCCACCTACCGGTTCACCATCAACAGACTGTTCTGGTACAGAAATGGACTAAACGAGTTCATGTTCAATCATAATGGGATATGTAAATGTATTCAGTAGTGCAATGCCACCTGTGATTATTTTTAAACTGAAAAGGCTAAAGCCAGAGTTGTACAATAACTTGCCAGCAGGAACGTTAGTAGAAAAATCAACCAAATCTTACATGACTAATCTGATCAAAAAAGTTCCTAAAGTATCTATTCAAATACAAAAGTCCAGGAAAGTGCCTTTTGATTTTTCATGTCATCCAGATCTATCTATTGTCGATATTGCTGATTTACTGGACATCTGTTTGTATTATTTGCAATCAAACACTACACATGAAATCCAGCTACTTGGTAAGGCCATTTATTGATCATTTGAACACTTCTGAGATGATGAGGTTTTATCATTTTTGTCCCAAAATCCAGCCAAGAAGCTAACTAAGGTATGATTTAATGTTACTCTTTTGAATGTTTAGTCCAAATGTATGAAGCAAGTCACTTCAACTCAACAGGCCTATTTCCTTTGAATTTGCAAGCAATCTCAGAAACAGTTTTTGCTCCATCTTTCTTGACAGAACTTCTGGACCGGCTAGTATTTGATACTATCAACAAAAAAAATATGCTGCCTTCCAGTTAAAAACCTATTGTATTCATCAATATCAACTTTCACAGAAAATGTTCAGATAAACCCAAGATTAATTTAGAAGAAATGTTTACTCCATAGTTTATTCCTTTGAATCTAATGGAGATGATGATAATGTACTCCTCCCCCAACTGAAAGAAATAACTTTACACCAACTTACATAAATGAAGGTGACAGAAAAAACACTGACAATTTGAAAAGAGCTATACATTTATAGAGGAACACCGGTCAAGAAAAAACTTTTCTGTCAAGAATAAAAAAAAAGAAACATGTGCAAAATCTAACACAGAAAGGGTGCTGATACCACATTGATGGAAGTGGGATGGTGTTGTCATGGATGCGAGATGCACTAGGTGCAGCAAATGGTATCATGAGCATTGCTGCAGTTTACCAGTAAATTATCTCGATATTTTTGAGCATACTGATGGTTATTAAGCAAGACAAAATTGTGTTTTTTTGTTTATGTTTTATGTTTATACAGGTTATAACTATAGGCCTTATTACATTACCAAAGTATAATAGGGTCTAATTAAATTGTTTTTAAATATGATTAATTTTGCTTTTGTTTATGATAAAATTTTCATTTCAAGTTTATAATTTGTTCCTATAATGTCACAAGACTATTAATAAAAATTATTGATAATCTACAATACTTTCCATTTTATTTCAAATCTCCCTTATTACCTGCAGCTCTCTGATATGATAAGTTAGAATTGTCTTTTTGTCAAATTAAAAAGGAATACTTTATTATTATCTAAACCAATAAAGATGAACCCTGCATCAGCACTGACACTCTAATGATAACATTGTATCTGCTAATTAAGTTAGTAGTAGTTTCATAAAAATATTATTTGTGCCAATCTGTCATGTGATTAGTGACATAAGTTCTAACTTATAAAATAAACAAATAATTACCGTCACTTTTTTGTGTATTTAAAAAGTAATATGTAATTAGCTAAATTGAGGTAGCTAAATTAGTATATCAATGAGGCATGGTTCAGCTTTAATGGTTTGGAAAATAAATTTATTATAGTCCTTAATATGTAATACATTGTGAGCACTATTATTATCTAGTTTTGTCATACAATTAAGTTTTTTTACGCTTTTTTATCCATTTCATTTAATTATACTGTATTCGTTTTAAAATTTATTTTCTGTAGATTTTTATTGACACAATTTTATTTGAGATTCAGAAAACTTGTAATATCTGAAACTGCCAAAATGTCTGATTTTTTAAAAAATATTTTTGTATACATGTTATATTGAATAACCATTTACATATTTAGATACACAAAAATACTTTTCTGTAATTAATTTATAATTTCTTCATTATTTAACACTATGGAGGGGTATTCATTTTGTATTTGAAAATTTATTTATCTGAAACAGGTCAAGTTTTTTTCTTCCAGTTATCAGACATTTTACTTTATTTCAAAATGAAACATTATATTCGTATAAGAAAGGGAATGTCATTGGGAAAAACACCTGAGAAATGGGGTTTTGAGTTGTTCCACAGTGAAATTATGCATTTTATCTTAGGTGCTGAAAATATATTAAAAACACCTTTTAGAATAATACGTCCAGAGAAGACTGGTTCATTAATTTTTAAAAATAGTATCATTTGTACATACATAAAGAAATTACAAACCTTTGAATTTGCTAAAAAGGAAACAACTGACCCGTTTGTAATAAGTGACTATTTGAAGTTTTTTTAAATGACTTTTGACTCTCTACAATTACACAATAAACCTAATTTGTAATATGGATGAAACCGGTTTGTCATGAATCCACCCAAAGCTAAATTTGTTGGAGAAACAAACCATACTTTCAGGAAATAAAGCACCACCATTGATGATTTTTAAGGGATATTTGTATATGACCAATGGGTGGCTAAATAAAGGTGATGATGGTCCCAAAAGTATATGCTGCAAGCAAAAATATTTACAATTATTTAGAAAAACCTTTTTTGCCTGGAGTTGGAAAAAGCAGGCCAATTTTGGTAATTTATGATGGATGTAGTACTCATCTAAGTCTAAAGAAAACAATGCAATTATCCTTTAACTTACTCCTCATACTCGCACTTACTGCACTGCGGTCCTTGGATATGATAGTATTGACAGAAACAGCACTGGGGCCAGAAAATACTATAGAAACGATTTTTGTAACTTACAAAACCAGAACTTATTACGTTGAATTTAAGAAAGGTAGGTATTAATTCAATGAACTGCATCGTTGGAACGCCCTGACACTATAAATCTATAAATCTGGCAGATATTTCTAAGCATATCACAGATTACTGTGAAATTGTCACAAAGAATCAAGATGAAGCAGACTTCCAATGGAAATACTGTAAAATGGAGAAGCAAAAACGTCCAGAAACACAAACAATGATGGAAAAATATCAATAATGTAGTAAAGAAAACAAATGAAAAAATAGAAAATAAAAGTTCTTCTTTTACAGTGGAGAGCTTCATTTTCAATCCTGCAAAACGTAGAATTGCAAGGAAAGATCACTTCTGATGAGAAACTACAAAAACTTACAGATGCTCAAGAATGTAATCTTCAAGAAACATCAAAAAACTTCTAGCAGCGGCAATCAAAGCATCGATGTGCAACCAACTTAGATTCTTTTGATAACAATATTAAGCTAATAACAGATAAACATGTTATGCCTGAAAATAAAAATAAGGATACTGTGTATATAAATGGAAGAAAAAGATAAAGAAAGTTAGGGGAGAGTGCAATTTTTAAGAATACAGAAGCGAAATGTTTTTCTAGCCCTCTGCGGAAGATGTCTAGATTGTTATTGCCTGAACCAACAGTATATTGTCAAGGAAATTATTTGTCATTTGAAAGTCAAACCATGTGCTTCTCAAAGAGGAGACGGGGTGTTAGGCATTATATTCGTTTCAGTTATTTAGCTCTGACAAGACTCCTTGTATACACAAAAAAAGAGAGGAGGCATTGCTACTAACAGTCATAACCAATGGAGGTGGTGATCCAAAAAAGTTTAAGGAGCACTGCCCATGTCAGTTTTTTTTGTATCCTGCACAATTATTTTTATAAGCTTTATTATAATAGAAAATTTAAACAACTATATTAGAAGTATGTCACAACAGTTCATTCGTGCCACATATAATATAACAATCACTTAATTGTGCCAATGCTAAATCAAGAACATATTGCCATATTCAGCAAAATCTTTTTTCCACTGCATTTCAATATGGAATATTGTGAATTTATCAGATGTTTACCAACCACTTATACATGTTACAAAAAATAATCAGCTTTTGGGCAACAACAGGTACTTTATAAATGTCAGGCAAAGTCAATATGTATAAAAAGTGTTTCCACTTAACTCTACATTATGAACTATCTATTGTTATTGTACTGCTATTTATTTTAGAGACACTGTATATCTGAAGTACAAAGTACACCAGAGCTTTTCATATTGAAGTTGCACATTGAGTTACATAGCTATGAATTTTCAAAGGTATATTTGAAAACGCTTTTTTAAGATGTTTCAACACATTTTTTTTATGATAAATTTGGATTCGGCACACAAAAATTTTCTTAATTCCAGATAAAAAACAAAATTACGTAAATCTGTGTAATTTAAAACAAAAAACATTTGGTGTGAAGACAATACATGATTTTCTCTTACCTATTTTAAATTTAATTTTAAATTATTGATAGTAGCTAAATAACTAATTTCTTACGGACAAAATAATATTTTATAAATTGTTTGTTTGTTCGTTTGGTGGCTGAGGTTTTGGGATGCGAAAATTCCCTAGGCCCTCTTGGACTGGAACTGTTATATAGTCATTTTGCCATGCCTACTAGAATTTTGACGAATCTGGAGGAGTTCCACAGCCAGTAGATATTTTGACATGCCAAACATTATATTGACACGGGACCTACAATTTTACTTCCTTGTCCAAGAAGATGGCATGTTTTTAAATTTTTCTCTGCTGAAAAATTTACTGACCTCAATCGGGTTTGAACCCGCGTGCCTTGGGTGTAAAGGCAAACACGTTAACCTAGTTAACTAGTTTAAATCATTCAAGAATGGTAATTTTAGTGGTCACCCATGCAAGTGTCTAACCATGTGGAATCCTGGATTCATGTAATTTCCCTAATATCCAATTAGTTCATGTGAAAACACATTAAACACATATAAAATATAGCAGGTTTAAAGAAATCATTGAGGGATTTTCGAGAAAAATGGGAAAACCTAAAAACTCCCAGATACTTCTGGTTATTCGATTGTAAGCAAACTCTTACCATTGCATGCTGGAAAGATACTGCACTTAAATATGAAATTTCACTTTTCTACGACTTTTAGTTTTTGAGATCTTTTCGTAAAGCTAGCTAATATACTACCAAGCGCAACTGAAGCTTCCGGGACCAAATTTTAGTTGCAGCATTACAGAACATATATGTGGTGGGAAATTGCCAGCACAAGACTTGTCATTGCATTCTAAGATGTTCATGCCGAAAACTTTTTAAATTTACTATGTACATACACACAAAGACTAATTTTTAAAATAATAATTTTTGGACTCTCGTGGGAACTGAAAACATGTATATATTTCCACTAAAAGTCGGCAACAAAAATTTTCGTTGGAAACTGTTCTATAATTATATTTCACACAGGGTAAGAGAAAATAAAAAATATATAGAGTTTTTGATTTAGACAAAAAGAAGAAATAATATTATACATGTTGACAATTTTATTAGTCTTCCAAGGAAGGAGAAAATGGTAATGATTTTCACCAGTCTTTTTCTTTAATTAGTTGATTTTTTATAATGTGAAACTTCTCTCGGGGGTTCCTCTCTTCTCAATTCTTATTAGATGATCGTATAATTTTGTTTTTCCCAAGTTTGTTCGGGAACTGAATCCCCTGATAAATGATGTTAAATAGGTTTTTTTAATAATTTTAATTGTCCTAAATATATTTTTTATATTAGCAAAACGAACGACCGTTGAATTTATTCGTGGAAAACGTATTTATAATAAGTTTACGACAAGAACATAATAATAGAAAAGAATTGATGTAACCATTTGTTAAAATCTAATTAAACTAGACCAAAATAATAAAAGACTGGGACTTAAAGAAGAATTTTTGTTTGCCTATCCACATCGTTTGACCCATTTTCACAATTCTCCGTTTAGAAATTGTTAGTAAGGTAGGAACATCTTATCGTTGAATTGCCACAAATCAAAAGAGATCTAAATTTATAATTTATTTACTTTATCTGCTGTAGTCATTCAGAAGAATTATTAAACTCTAAAGACTTCCAGCGTCGGCAATTAAACTTTAATTTAATTTCAAGTTATTTGTGTTATTTCGATAGAGACTTAGTTTCCTTAATTACTTTTCTAATTTAATCAGTTATTAAGTAAATAGCATGTATTTTTTACTTCAGGCCACGTTAAATACACTATTCGGTTTCTACAGCAGGCTTGCAGTGAATGTCGGCGCTTACCGCGTACGCAAATATGCAACTCTCTCTGTTTCAGTTTATGATGGAACAAGTTGAACGAAAACGTAGTCCAAGCTGTCTTTAACTTATATTAACAGTTGGTACTTACAACTGATCAGAGGCGGATTTAACGGCGGATGCAACTGGTGGGCGCCTTGGTTCCGACTCCCGAAAGACCCGGACTCACCAGGAGCGCATCTGGGCCACGCTTCAGAAGTGCCCCGCAAAACCCCTACTTTACACACTTCTCTGACACCACTCTTGATTTCATTGTACTCCCAGGACCTCAACCGACCTTAATCTATCTTTGCCACTAATTATTTTAATTATGGTCCTTAGATAGATCGGTCGAAGTACTATCAATTATTGGTTAATGACAATTAATGCACATAGGTGGCATCCCATAATTTTTTTTATAAGTTAGTTGTTATGTAAAATAATTTCTTGTTTTCGTTATACATAATAAAGTGATACTTAAGGCAAATATTGCTTACAAAGAGTCCCTATATGGTGTGGACAGGTGCAATTTCACTATGATTTTTCTTATAAAACTACCGTTAATCAAACGTTACAAAAATAGGAAAGGCGCATAATCATGGTTTTGGCAGTTAATTGTTAGAACTATTTTGCACATGCACGAATTACTCTGATAATTTTAACAAAAATTACTAGTAAAACTTTTAGTAATAAAAATTCTAAATTGCATGTGTAAATTGGCTTTTACACTTCCAATTTTTATTACCAAAACTTTTGCTAGTAATTTTTGCTAAAATTATCAGTAATTCTTGCATGTGTAAAATCATGTAAAATGGCTCTCAGAGCTACCAACAAACATCGATTTCAAGGTTAGCTTGACCCTTTTTTCGCTAGCATCCCAGTTTAGCTGTTATGTAACAGTGTGTTTGTGCTAAGTACCAACGCCTCGTTTATTGAACCGCAGTTACTAGTTGATATGGTGGATCCAACAATATTTGTTGTATATTTTGGATTATTATTATTATTATTCATTTTCTGTAATTCTTTATTACTCCGATGATATACAAATTATTTACTTTTTTGTGGCTAAACCGTCTAGTCCGCTCTTGTTCAACGGTGCGCTCAGTAAAGGTAGAAACACACAACCGAGACGTGTCCGGACCGGAGCAGTGCCGTCACAAGGTCGTGTCTCGATCCCATTTAATTCAATGGTGCAATTTTCCACTGAGTGACGGCACTGCTCCGGTCCGGACACATCCCGGTTATGTGTGTTTCTACTTTAAGTCGGTGTATTTTATTTTCGTTGTACTAATTCGACACTGTGTCAGCGATAGCTTGGCATGTGTTTATAAAATTGTTTTAATTCAGTAACATAGCTACTGTAGGCGCTGAATGCAGTCAATTTAACGAAAGATACTAAAATTTGGGTGAAATAAAATCAAAAATGTACATACGCAGCCTAGTCGCTAATGTGTTTTATACAATAGGAGAAAATTCTTTTATTTTGTAGTTAATTACTAAATTCAAATCAATTTTACAAACAAAGTCGCATTAGCCTCGCTGTCGTAATGCAAGAATTACATGTAAAAAAATAAATGCAATTGGTTGACTTTATTCATACTATAAAATAAAGATTGATAGGCAGATAAGCTACAATAGCTGTAACAAATGACACAGAAGAATAGTTTTATACTTAGACACGAGAATGTATAACTGAATTAATTTAAAATATTGCGTATAAAAATATATTTATCTCTGCGTATCGAAATGGGCTCATACGAAACCCATTTGAGTTGCATAATGGCCTTCTTTTTAACACAAAATATATTATTTTAAAATGTTGGTAACATTAGTAATTAACCTTATTAAACGTCAAAATCGAATAGAAAATTGATAAAACTTTCATATTCGAATGTCAAAACGTCAGTGTAACCAACTATCACAAAATTCCCTAAATCAATTATATGTTAACAAAATGTATTTTTTCTTAAATTTTAAGCGATACACTGCAAATAGATAAAATAGTATAAAAAACTCGTTTCATAAGACGTTTTATCACACTCATTTTTTAGAAAACTCGCCTTTATGAGGCTCGTTTTCAAAACTTGATATCGTGTGATAAAAATATGTCTTGTAAAGCATGGTTTTTAATATACTATTATATAATCTTATTTCATAATAAATAAATTATTCATTTACGAACAGTGCACGTGTGTAAAAGTCAAATTGCATTCCTAAAAAATTGCGTTATAAAAATCATTTCTAAGTTTTACTATAATTCTTGCAATCAAAATAAAAGCGTTTCTGATTTGCTGCATTGCACCATTGCAATGTACATTAGCCTTTTCGTTACAAAAAAAGTAAAATATGTTGCAGTTTTCCTAGTTTTCATACTATTTCTTTATAACTAGAAAGCAGCTAAATGCACGGCAACTGTGCAGTGCATACATATACATCGGAAACGCTATAAATGAACTCACGGAATATAACGGAAACTGCCGAAATGTAGGTTTTGCATTCCGGATCTGCATTTATTATTTATAAAATAAATATCTTTGGTTTTGTTTAATATCGATTATAGGCGTGGTAAACTTTTCTAAAACGTTTGCATTTTAGTACATATACAGGAAAACAATGATGTATAAATTTAATGAATAAATTTGTCCGCGACACTGTTGTCGTATTTAATACATTTTAATTCTTTGTAACTGAAACATCTATGAATTTCAACCCACGTGCATATTGAGACATACGCGACATAGCGCAGTGCAACAGTAGCGTGAGATAGAGAGTTCTGGCCCAGCATTCCTCCTCCGACCTTGAAACCGGTTTTTAATGACCCCCCCGCGGCATAATTGGTTTTTAATGACCCGCCTGCG
>JAHWXV010978162.1:0-11207 GCA_024586415.1 Phrixothrix hirtus | reverse complement strand
GGCGATAGCGCAAAAAGTTATACCACATTTTCTGCTCTATTTTCGATTTGCTACCACCTGTTACAAGGACGAACACTATTTACTTTACACCCTGTATATACAACATATACACACACAAATTTTAATGTGTCCTATGTTTAATTTATATTTCAATAAATTTTGAATACTTGAAATGTACAGCCAAAATTAATTTTTTGAATTTAATTTCTGATGTTCAGTGCAATTTTAACATATTGTGTAGATATCTTATTTTATTTCTTAAGCCAGTGTAGATGAAATTGTTTAATTTTAGGATTATATAAAATGTTCCCTAACATGACCACTATTTCATACTACATATTGCTTTTTTAATATGGTTGCGTGGTAATAAAACATTTTATTCGCAATCACAGGTATTATATAACAATAAAGGATGTTTGGTAATTTTCATGAAATTCTATACTAACATGTTTACAGTGTTGTACCTATTTCATAGGATGAAAGCAGATTTTCTGTTTATTTAATTTTTCTTCTTTATTGGCAATACCTATTGTTAACACTAAAGTTTATTAAATTTAAAATTCATCGATAACAATTTTGTGTTTACTCTTAAATAATAATCAACTTTAAAAGATTAACAATTGCACTAATTTAATTTAGTATACGAAATAGCTTTGATGATCTCGCATTTACTTCATCACAAAGGGGTCGATTTTTGAAAGTATACAAATATTCTAGGTTAAATGATGTTTGCATTAACAACGACATACAATTTCGTTGTACTATATGTTTTTATAAAAGATTTGGTGAATTTCTAAAATGTTATCTTGGACGCAGTACGTAACAGTTCGACATAAACGCTCGCAGAAAGGGTTTTTAAAAGAAACATAATAAAAATTAGTACTCGGTGTGCCTTAGGATGATGACGGATCTACTTTATCCTGTAGCTATCGACTTTTGTAAGTGTAAAAATATATTAAATTAAAATGAAAAATGTCCTATATTTTTATTTATCTTAAATAAACAAAATTATGGAGTTGGAAAAGTTTAGGTTAAGTTTATTTTATAACGCTGCTTATTGCAACATTTTTGTGTTACATATTGTATTTTATTCTTTAACGGCGTTGTTGGGGTTTGAGTGTTGTGAGTGACCCCACCATTTTGAGATACTTACACTGAACTTTTGAAGGCATACAATGTGTTGCATTTTCAAAATTATTTGATATAACAATTTTAAAAGTATTATTGAGTTTCTTCAAGGCCACTAAGCAGCGGTTACAAATCAATTTTCTTTTGCTAAAGCGTCCTGTAATTGATCGTATAAACGTTTACAAAGTAATCAAATAATTGTTTGTTAAGATATTTTATAATTTTGTTTTAAGAACGTTTTAATGATTATTTTAAACAACAATTCAGTGGCAGGCAACAAAACTATGTTTTCTGCATCCTTAATAGTTCTGTTACACTAAAATTATAAAACCAAATTGCTAGCTGAGATGACTATTTTTAACACAAGAAAGAATATACATACTACTGTTAAATGTTTTGGGACATCTCGTATTTCAAACCTAAAATACAAGATTCATATACCAAGTGTTATTAACTGCCAGTTAAGAATATTTAATTAACTTTTTCACCAAAACGTTAAGTTGATTTTAAATATTAATAGAACCAATTCAAGAAAATTTCTTTTCTAGTTTTCTAAATTAACTGGTTAATTATTTTCTGTCGTTTAGCCTTTTAGCGACTAATATTCATAAAAAAACGGATCCCAGAATGGTTATATAAAAAATATTTAACTGAAAGTAGGTTATTAACAACTATATGTTACAAGATATCTTGCTTTATTTCATTTTCAATGAAAATTTCCTTAATTTATTAATAAATCAAGGTTGAGCGGTATCTTTGATTGCAAGTAGCTCCGGTTATAATTTAATTACGAGCCTTCCATAGCATACTTACTTCTATTTTACTTAAAATTAATACATAATTTTTATATTTGTGTTTTGAAATCTTCGATATATAGGGACGTATTTTACATATTTGATTATGCACTCAATAAAACAAGAAAACTTAAACAGAATTTCATAATTTAAAAGTTGTTTATTAAAGGTACTAAAGTAAAAGTATTGAGGTTTAACTGAAATTATATTCAATTGCCTAATTACTTAAACTATTTTAATACTAAGATATTCTAAAAAAACGATAACAATATTTTTAAGTTATCTGTTACAGATATATGAATAACCTGAAGCGTAATAAGTTATACGGTCAATATGTAACAGTTGAATGACGCCCTTCACATGGCCTAGTAGTGAAAGGATACCAGCCAGGGACCAATGCACTAAAAAACTAAAAACATAACCAATTATCTCTACAAGAAATGATCAACTTCGACTCTTTCGTATATGAATTATAAGGTTATATACCAGATTCCTTTATCAATATTTTTAAATACAACGCTTTGTGATACATTTATTGATGCAATCTAATAACACGCAGTTATTTTAATGACACTTATAAAGTAATTTTTAAAAGTAAATGCCGCAATTTCTATATCATTAAAATAAAGAAGTGAAATGAGGAAGTTCATTTAGAACATCGGCATTATAAGATTTTCAATCCAACATTCAATTGCTTTAGACATACGATAATTTGACGAGAATTACGTATTCAAAATGCTCATTGTTTACATCATGAACCCTCTTGCGCCTAAATCGATAAACAAAGCAATTATGTTTTATTTTACTATTGTAAATATTAATTTTTCTACAAAATATTTAATGAAATTATATTTCAAAATATAATCAATAAAGACTTGGTGTTAAGATATGCCGGTTTATGGTATTGCAGTTATGTTGCAATATTTAAGAATTCCATCCATACCTCAAGTTAGAAATCGAATGTTAGTGAATTGCAAAGTTTGTTGTAACGGGGAGTAAGGAGAAACAAACGCCCGCACTAACGTCCTTGTCAAGGCTATCAACTGCCGTTTACAGTCTCCAAGAGACTAACAGCATTTGGAGAAAGGAAACTTAAATTCGCTAAAATTTAACTTAAATATCATAATACTGTCAATCTAATTCAAAAATTGATTATAACAGTTTTTATCTAAACCATATAATTATGCATACTTTTTATAAAAATATGAATGCACGGTTAAGTAAGAATTTATGTTTTAATTTTTCATAAAGCACATTTAAATATTTTGTTTTGTAGATTATACCAATTACCTAATTTTTATTTCTCATTGACCGTTACGTATTATTCAAGTTAAAAGTGAAATGCTTAAGAATTTTAATAATAATAATGATGCTTTCTTATGTTTCTACAAAAAACATATGACAAATTAAAGTCCATGGACACAATAAATCTTACAATATTTCTATAAACAGTTTTCGTTTAATAATTAACATATTTCACATAATAATTGGTATAATAACATAAAAATTAAAAACACTATTAATTATCATTAGTAATTACCATCCATTGTTGTCAGTCAATAAATTTTCATGTACTTACAACATGATATTAAAACATTTCAAAGAAAAATAACATTTGAATTTCTTAATATATTTAACAAGAAATGGACCAAATGATAATTAATAATTCTTATCCCACTAATTTAATTTAGCATATACACGATTTTAAATAGTGACCTTCTCCTTTGAGTATCAAATAAGTACATATGTAAAATGAGTACTTAGTTTGCAAATAGTAAGAATGTTTGTGTTCGTTTTTGAAAGTTCAAATAAGAAAACTAAATGTAACAGTAAAACCAAACTACAAATAGCAATTGTGTAAGTTCTACGCTAATTATTCTTATTACGGTTATGCATCACAATTTTCTTTCGGAGTTTTTTAACCCAAAAACTTCAGAATTATAGGCTACAAAAATCTAATTACAATTTACAACTTCTACATCGACGAATAAAATAAGACATCACACTTCATTGCTTTTCTGTGGGATGAAATGTTAATTCTAACATTTTAAAATTCTCCATGACAAGATTGCAACGATTACAAAAAGAAAATTTTAAATAAATCATTAAAAACTAAAATTAATTTCCCATATAATTCAAAAATTACATATTCCACCGAAAAACTGAAAACGTTTAATGAAATTTTTTAATTTGCAGTGATCGGCAAATATTTGGCCACAAATTGCAAGTTTTCTTGAAGCAAAATTATTGGTAAAGGTCCATGCGCCTCTTTAAATTCAAATTAATTTGCAGATTGGGTATATACGAGGGGCCTTATTTATATTGTGAGCCTTGGCAACATTGCGTGTTTAAGACGCCATCTAACATTTGCAATGGAAAGTTTGACATTTTTGAACATGCTCTTGTTCAGAACATTTTGACGTTTGAGCGTGATTAGCGTAAAAATCGAATTAACTCGTGAAAATTGTCGTACGATGATTTATTACGACTTTCGACATGCATTATCTAGACAAGAGTGCATCTATTAACTTATTTCCACTTTTGGCAATGAAGCCCCATCCTTTGCAACTGTGAAACGCTGGTATAACGAGTTTAATCGTGGCCGCCGTTCGCTTACCGACGAAAGTCGTGAAGGTCACCCAGAAAACATTGATACTGTGGAAAAATTGATAATGCAGGATTCTCATGTGACATACTGTAAGATTGAAGCAACCTTATGCATTACTTTGACCAGCATATATAAAATATTGCAAGAATATTTAGCTGTGAAAAAGGTTCGTTCTCGTTGAAAACATCTGAAAAAGATGCCCGTGTCAATTGGTGCAAGCAAATGCTTACGAAATTACAATGGCGGTGCTTCAAAAGACGTATATAATATTGTAACAAGAGACGAATCACGGATATATGTTTTATGTTTTAAGATAAACCAAACGTAACAAAAGTTGTTCGCGCTCGAAGCACTTCGAAACAAATGGTCGCTCGGTTTTTCGGAAAAACTGGTCATATGGCAACATCACCTTTACAGAAACGTAAAATGGTCACTTCTGAATGGTACACCATCATTTTTTTGCTGGAAGTCTTCAGAAAAATAAGGAAGACAATCAAGCGCCGTAGGATTATTATGCATCATGACAATGCGAGCTCTCACCCATCTCGTCTAACAACAGATTATCTGAACACTCAAAAAATCAAATTAATGAGTCATCCGCCGCATAGTCCTGATTTGGCACCCACTAACTTCTTTTTGTACCCGAACATCCAGAATAAATTGCGTGGACGACGGTTTCTGTAGGGAAAAGAAGCCGCCGATGCGTTCAAAAACCATGCTTTAGAGATGTCTTAAACAGAATAGCAAAAATGTTTTGACAATTGGCTCGAAAGAATGCAAAAGTGTATATATCATAAGGGATAATATTTGGAAAACAATAAATCAATTTTCAATGATAAATTACTGTTTCTTTATTATTACACTATAAATAGTGCCCCTCGTATAACCGATTAAGCAAATGGAAATGCCTCCAAAATAATTCGGTTGTAACTTATACTGATATTGCAAACTACTTAAATAAATCTTTCTACAAAATATAGCAAAAAATAACAACTAACGTGTTAGATATGTATATTGGAAAATTGAAAAATTCAAATTGTTTTTCTTCTCGAAACATTAATGAAAAAAAGATATAGCATGCTATAATTAATACCAAATCTAAGCATAATTCTTCTACTGTACTGTAAAGAAAGTAAAAAAAAAGAAATACTGAGAAAAATATTTATTAAATGCGTTCCAAAACTTCTCAGTAGCATACATATACAGGTCTTTTTACTATACAGACGATTTACTGTACATCACATGTTCATAATGGGCACCATTACGGTGTTCATAACGTTGTTTTAGGTAATGAAATATGTTTCGAACAATGATTGTTACAGGCGACAAATAAAGGACACAATATACTGGCGTAATTGCGGCACACTTCTGGGAGGGTCTGGATGATGAAACATGTATTCCTTCAACATTTCCTACAAGTAAGCGTTTGATGGGGTGAGATCGAGAGAATGATTCTGAACTGGAGATCTGTCTTGGTAGTGATTCCCTAGAAATGCAATGGTGTTCCTGGCAATATGAGTTCGCGGATAAATTTGATGATGATGTCCTTGCACCGTTCTTGGTTTACCGTAAATAGCGACATGTCATCCTCGATGAAATATAGTCCTGATATACGGTTTCCAGATATGGCACATTATAGCGTCACCCATGCACTGTGTAACTGTTTTTGGATGATGTCATCAGGGCGACCAAAACCGAAAAACAACGTGGTCTGACGACTAGTGTAGCCATCCAGATAAATATGACCTTCGTTAGAGAACCACAAATTCTTGGATACATCGAGATCGACGTAAACCATGGCTAACACAGCTCCACAATACAAGCTCGAATGTCTGCTTGTGTTAAACATTGTCCAACCTGAATACGGTGCGGATATCCACCAATTCCTTTAAGCAATCGTCGAACAGACCCATCAGAAATTTGCAGTTTCTCTGCAGTTCGACGTAGGCTACAAGTGGGCGACTACAACACCTGCTGTAACACAAGTATCTGGTTATCGTTTGTTGCCACTATTTTTAGTCTACCGGAATGCCTCTTGCGTTGCCACAACACACATTTTGTTTGTCGAAATTTTATTTACAATGTCTAGCCTTACCTAGTTACTCGGTGCGTCCTTGTGAAATCTCTCACGATATTGCTCGCTGACTTTTTGCAAACTTGATCCCACTAGACCTCCACTTTCGAACGAGCGAAAATAATACTCTACTATAAACACTTTTTTCTCCGTTGAGAAAATGATTATCGCGCAGCAGCACCTCACTGCGATACTCATTTCTGTGGCGCAAAAGCGCGAGGATCATCCACAAAGTTCATTACGGTATATATATTGTTTTAGAAATAGCGCCCCAAAATAAACTAATTAACTTTGAAACTAAAAAAAAGTAACATTTTTGAAATAGACTATCGTCATTTTTTGCATTGATTATGCTTTACTATTATCCTCCAATTTTTTTAAATTTCTTGAAAGAGTGGAAAATAATAACAAAATATAATGTTTATCGACGTATAATTATAATCACATAAACGGCACACTAATTTACCAAGATTCGCAAGAAAATACTTTAACATTATTTATATACGATAAGGCATGACGGCGATTGAAAGTAATTATCAATAAGTAAATAAGGCTTAGCTATCAAAACTTACCTATAGGAGTTATTCGTTACCCTCTAATGGACTACAATAATGCTGGGTTCTCTCAACTTTCGGTTATACCAGGAATCGGCTACAACCTTATTATTTTTAATCGATATGTTTTTTAATTATTAGATTCCCTGAATATTTTAAAGAGAAATTGAATTATGAGCTCATAGCTTTCGTGGTTTGTGAGAAATATCGATTATCAGTCTTGATTGATATTTGCAGAGGTTCCATTACATGTTATTTTCCATTTTATTATTAATGATGTAAAGCCGTCGCTTTAAGTTTTTGAACAAATGGGAAGTATTCTTGAAATATTTTAAAAATAATTACCAGGCGCCAGAATTTTAAGGTCTTAAAGCTTGCCAATTTCAAATAAAATGTTATACATTTTATTAAATATATGTAAATAAAGGACTGCTCACCGATTAATATTAGTATATCAGAAAATGGATATGGTTTTGAATAAATACCAAAGAATAAACGAAACAAAAGTCTATTCACAGTATTTTATTGAATAGAATAGGAACTTAAGAAATGAAGAGTTGAATATTCAATCGAACGGTTGATTAGATCTTCATAAAGGTAATTATATTTGCGTTAGATTAATTAATGTTTCGGCTCCACTAATTAACTAACCATCTATGGCTGCATAAGCTACAAGTATAATAGACCTAATATGTAATAACAATAACAAAATATTTAAAAAAGCGATTATCATAAAATTAAGGCTAAGTTGATGAAGTAATGCGAACTTCTCTGTAGCAAACAATTCAGCCAGAAAAATTTTATAAATTGCAAAAATTTTTATATTCGTTAAACATCCACTGCCAAATGTTGAATGTATAAACAAAAAATACTTCACATGTAACTACAATGGTTTTTTAATTTCAATCATCCTATGCATTTCTTTAAACTATAAATTCATAAATTCGTTAACTCAGGATATATTTAACATAACTATTTTACCGGCCTTAGATCGATAATTAATATTGATTAACCACACCTAGAAAAGCACCATTTACTCTTATAAATTTAAAGGATATATCTTTTTACGATGAGATATTTTATTTTATAATTATTTTTATTTGTTAGACGAAAATTTACATTGCGAAAGTAGTTTTCTAACCTATAATAATTATGAATTAATGATTTCCTTATTTAGGTTTCACCAAAATTTATTTTTCATTTTTTTATCATTTTGTAAAACTCTTTCTGCTTGAAATTTTTTCTACAGAAAATGTTCACATTAATTTGGTCATCTTAATTCTAATTTTATCGCTTTGGTAAGCATTTTGTTATTATTATTATATATTAAGTCCATAATACCGTAGATGGCTGATTAAGTAGTGCAGCCGAAACATTAGTTAGTGTAGTGCAAATGAAGCTCTAATCAAACGTTCGATTAATTACTCAACTCTTCAATTCTCAACTTCCTATTACATTTAATAAAATACTGTTGGCAGACTTCTATTTCTTTCATAATTTAGAATTTATATAATAAGCCTGGTCTGATTCAATTCATAGTTTCGAATATCTATTATCAATATTATTTAGAAATTGACTATTTCATTTTGAGTCTATTTTTCCATTATTCTTAATTTTATATGTCTAAGCTTTCTTAAAATAAATATTGTTTGTAATTGTATCTATTTTGCTAATAAGAATGTGTGAAGCATGAAAACTCAGCATTTTATCATTTTCGGTTCCCGCATAGTTCTTCCTAAATGTAATGTAAAAATAAATTCAAATATTTGATTTTATTATTTACTCCATTGAAATTATGTTTTGTTGTGTAGCGCTAATTTTCCGAAATATATACTACAAAACGTACTACAAATATAAAATTACTTTAGCGTGTCTCGAAGGTCGTATGTTTTATCGCTGGTGGTTCGCATTTGTCAAATAAGGTTTGGGATTCGAGATCCTTGAGGTAGCCTCTTGCCAGTTGATTTAGAATATTTCATGAACTAAGTTTCATTAATTACGAGTATTAAAGTTTCTCTTGTATAAAGAACTCACCTCAAAATGAGGAAAGATTAGCTTTCGTCTTCCATTAGGTATTACAAATACTTACTTTGCCTTTTTGTTTGAATTTCATCCATTACGGTTGGCTTTGTGGCGAAAGTTTTGAACGACTGCATAGCGAATCATGTGTTAGAATCTCATTTCAATGCCTGAGTCGACAGGTTGCGACAGAACTGCTGCCATCTCTTCGTCTTGATCCTGTTCCTTTAGTCTCAACACAAGCACCTTGGCTCTGATTGTTCGCTGTAGCGTCAGCGCTTGATTTGACTGTCGAATGACACTCTTTCATACTTTTGGGCAACACGAAAATAACTTCCACAACTTTCCGGAGCCATGAAGCAAATTTCACGAATATATCCTATAATTTAAATTACTTCAACTAAATTATTGATGATTTTGTTACTTAAGTTGCTTATGTATTTCAATCACATCTCAGATGACGTCCATATATCTCTTAGTCACTTACTCTTCTAAACACACTTTACTTTTATCAATTTTGTTTCATGTGCAGCAATACGTATAAATTTAACTTTCAGTTTCTGGCGATTGCATTCATTCGAAAACTACCTTTAATATAATCTTTAAATTTACAGTTAATGATTTAATATATTTCAGTCACTCATAAAATGTTATTTAGGTAACTTTATTCATGCATTCGACGCACAGTATCTTATTTTACTAATCTAATATAATACGTGTCAATCAATAAATGTTTGTCAAGTATTCACTAATTTGTGAACAAAATCATTGCTTCTTACTGTGATCAGGTTCATCATCACGTTTCGACTTGCTGCATTTTTAGTTTGATTATATTACAAAATTACTATGCTAAGATAGCGTTATTAACGATCTGTTTGCGTGCATTTTTGATTTTTTCCAAGAATGTGGGGAGGGTATGCGATTTTCCAGAAATGAACTACTTTGAAGGTTCAACAGCGGCAGGAAAAATATCTTGCATGTAGTTATATTTCTTGCTACATTGTATCTTTGATAGCTGACAGCAGTTCCAAATAACAGAAAGCCGTTTTAGGGGGCTGAAAATTTATTCAAAGGTTTTCGGATTAAAATTTCTACCCTAGATAAAATAAAAAGGTCTATAAATATCTTCAGTGCGTCCTCCTCAATTTTCTGTTTTATCAGCCTTTCGAGCGGTCTACAGTACAACTGTAAAAAGTATCTCATTTGCAATAAATTCGAGAACACAAACTTCTTCAGTTTATAGCTGCGAATTTATAATGTGAGCGCAATGATGCAAAATATTCCCTTTTAGATTTCTTCTTTGAAAGGAGCAGTTTATGTTACATACGATATACTGCTGTGTCCAATTTTACCAATTAACGGATATCTACCTAAATTATAAAATACTTGAGAGATTTCTTAGATAAAATACAAAATTATATCAAAGGAACTTTATTAAATTTTAAACCTCTGCTTTAAACAAATCTGATTTCCATTTAAAATAAAAACGCGTTAATAAATAAATTCACCTGAAGTTATCAAACTGTCAAAATTAATTTATATAGGTTAATGCCAGTAAATAAAATCCCTAAATGTTAAGATTAAATTAATTTCAAAATTTTAAATACGGTAACGAGGCAGGTAAATAATTAAATTGCTGTCATAATAAAAAAGTATCATGTTACTTAAGCAAATATTTAGATAGACGCTAGAAAAATTAAAACAAAACTGCGATCCAAAACAAATCAAATAAATGAAAAACGTCATGCAATGACGAGGCATAGTATCGTTGCTAAAGAAGTTTTATGAAAAAAAATCAAGGTTTACAGAGAAAAAATAAACAAAGTATCTTTCTTCGAATCGCCAAGGGGTTGAACGAAAAATAAACTCGTTCCGAGATTTTTAAGGCGTGAAAAGAAAATCTAAGCAAAATATTATTGAAGAAGGGTAGAGAATTGTTGAGAAAGCTAAAGTATAGAGAGAGAGAGAGAGAGAGAGAGAGAGAGAGAGGAAAATTTGGAAGAAGAAGAAAATAGACCAGCGTCCAGAAG
>JAHWXV010978155.1:0-13566 GCA_024586415.1 Phrixothrix hirtus | reverse complement strand
CCTAGAAAAAATTATTAAATGAAATTTGGTGAAAATTTATTTTAATCATTTTTCCAATGTATTACTTTAATCATTGCTTACTATTTATTTTATTTACTAAGTGATATTTATCCAATTTCCCAAATAAACATATAATCATGGGCAACTATCTATTTTATTTCTATTTCTCAAAACCTTTCATATAAAAAATAAATTATTAAAAAGTTGGTAAAATAACCCGTATTTTTAAATAGGGAATTTGCAACGTCCTAGAACGTTCCAGTAACAAATCTAATAGGGGTTGGAGTGACAAGTTTATAAAAATGAAATGTTAACCAAATTTTCGCCAAATTCAATTTTTATAACATTTCCCAGAATTGAAAAAAAATTGGAAACCTCTATATTTATTAGGGTGTAACTTGAAGGTAGGGGATTTATTCTAAAAGTTATACCAAAAACTCTCCCTTTATTTTGACCCAACGTATATACTACGTGTATGTATACTTAAATAAATTATTAGCAGGTGTATAATTTATACAAATAGATCTAACACTGAAAATTAATAACTTCCGTTTGTTTATTTTTCAAAATTGTTTTGTTTATTAGAAACTTGTCGATTTCTAATAAATTCTATAGATCAAACGTGTTACTACTAATAAATTATTTCTTCACGATCAATATTCCTACTAAATTACTTTCACTTAAATGTCTTTGTAGATAGATGCATTGGAGTTACATAAGGCTGCAGTACAGAAGACGACAGTTCTAGAGGAATTAAAGACCGGCCTTGTCAACGAGCGGTTCCTTTAAACTTCGCCAACCAAGTTAGTCGCATGCTGTACTTACACCTTAGCACACTAAAGTTTTCTATTAGAAGCAATTTCAAAGAATCATGAACCAATTCCAATTAGTGTTAGTGATAACTACTGTGTTTACAGTCTCCGAATTTGCTGATCCTCCAGGAGGTTTTTACAAAACAAAATATGATACACTAGATGTTGAAGATGTTCTTAATCATAAAAGACTCGTTCATCATTATGGTGCATGTTTATTACATCGAGGACCTTGTCCTCCACAAGGAGCTGATTTGAAACGTGAGTTAACATTTTATTACTACATTTTATTTAAATGAAATTTCAATTTTACAGTTAAAATATTTAGAGAAAGCGATGACAGTGACAATTTCTTTCCAATCTAAATTTCTTGCATTTAAAAGTTACTGTTGCTATTATTATTGTGTAAAAGTAATTGTTAAATATAGTCTTCCTTCCTTCCGCTAACAGTCACGCAAGCTAAATTATTAGTTACAGAATAGTAATTGTTTGAGATTCTACCGTTACGTTAATCATGCATTAAATCTTAGTAGGTCGACTTTACAGTTACATTACTTATTTATAATATAAACTCATTGCTTTGTAAAAATTTTGGACTTCACAACTATTAATCAATAGCTGAAGAAAGAAATTGCAGTAGGTAAAAAATGATTAGCATTTATTATGGTATATATATTTGAAATGGAAAAATTTTGATATTAGTTTATTGAAACCGGAAATATTTCTTATAAACGTTCTAATTGTATGAATAGCATAATTTCACCGCTTTTAATTAAATTTTTCTTAAAATGAATATATTTCTATAGTTTTTCCGTATGTTTTAAGATTCAAAAAATCGATTAAATAAACAAATATGCGAAACTTTAATTTAAAATTAAAAGCTGGTATGTTTAGCCTTAATTATACATTATGACAACTTAATTTAAATTTTCACATGTCAGTAATTGCATTTACATAATTACCAAGTGTTTCATACATCACTTTTATTTGTTGTTAGATGCGTGTTTGAGTGTATCGTCGTTTAATTTGCAACCTTATCAAATAATTATATGAATTTAGCAACTTATAGGGATAAATGTGATCTATTTAAATGCTTTTCATTTAATATTAAACACGTTCGTCTAAAAATTTTCTGAGTACTTGCATTTTAAATCACTATTTTGGATACAGCTATTAAAATAAATATTTCATGTTCGCATTTTTATTTATTTTCCATAGATAGGTGAACCAGTGATTAACTTTAATCAAAATTAGATAAATTATGCATATAAAAATGCATTGTGATGATTAAAAATATTTAAAAAATTCTTTTAACGTGTTTGAGTGAATAAATAGTTATCCGCTAAAGCGAGGCTAGAAAACATACTCATATAGAGACTAGGTGCATACGTCACAATCTCGCCGTCTTAAAGATACAATCAGCTAACACAAATTCAAATCTCAATTCTGATCGACTTCCGAAAAGAAATGCATTGTACCAGGATGTACCAATACAAACATTAAAAAGTCATTTAAACTATTTGTAACCGTATCGAAGTCGGAAAGAAAGATGTGGTTTATGGTTGCAAGACGAAATATTGCGGAAGTTTCTCCAAAATCAACGCTTTACTGATGCGAGGATCATTAATGTAATACCGCCTGATTGTTCTTAATTTAAATAAATTTAATAATTTCATAGCTGTTATTGCTAAAGGAAGATATGCACAATTTTTACAAGTATACATACTTTCGCTAAACAGGAATACGTATGAAACCCGTGTTTTATCTCTTATATCCCGACGTCAATCTGATAAAAAGATTACCAAAAAGCTTCTCTTTTTATACGTACGTAACCAATAGCTGCATCTCGATAGTTTTTCTCTTCCTTAGTTGTAAAATATTAAATTTTTGTTAACAAAATTTTGCCGCGCTGTTATTATATTTTACAACATTTAATAAAATAGTCTGTGTAAAATATTCATCATTTATATATAACAACTTTTTGCGTATAAGGGGGTTTTTCTTAACTTAAAAGTTCATCATTAAAATGATAAAGATAAAAATTAATATATAATAAACAGTTTAGGATAAAATAAATAAATTAACAAGATTTATTGCAACTTAAGTTGTTTAAATCTATGTTCGCTGTGTATCAAACATTACAATTTTAGTATCCAATTCCATTATGAAGCAATTTATTGTATTAAAAAATAAAATATGTTTAAAGTATGAATTACGTACCGCACTGCTTTTCGGTTGGTTTTAATTGGCATTTACTGTTATAAAATTAATTAACATCTCTACTTACGCAAGAGAATTTGTAGCTTCAAAATTTCTCTGTATTTTTATTTAAATCCACCGTTCGGAATGGTTACTGCACGCGTTCTTATGGGATCACATTAACGACAAAAAAAGGCGAGGGCGTGACGTCAAACCAATCGGAAGTCGTTCAAGCAGTTCAAATGATTACCAAATTTCATTTCGCTATACCTTATTGAACATATTTACAAAATCCTTTTACATATCAATTTCTGAAGACTTTTTGTATAATAGCTCAAAAAATATACAAGTAATATTTTATAGACCTCCCAGGTAATAATAGCTCAATTTATGTATAACAAAATTGTAAAGTGTTAGATTTCCATCTTGACTGGTATGTCATAAATGAGCTATTGTGCCCTCTCATAGATGGCCAAAACAATTCATGAGAATGTGTTCAAAAATGGTCCCGAAACATGTAAAATAAATTTAAAGTAAGATGCTTGTACGAATTTCAATTTTAAAACCGTTGTCATGAACGGGACCTCTCAAATCTTATTTAAGTATTATAACTTTTATTATTTTAATACATTGCTTTTATATTCGATTTTTAAAATGCATAACTACATATATAAACCTTTCCATTTATATATACCGATTTTGACAACAGTCTCAATTAACCTCAAAATACAGTAAATTAGTGTTTTTTCAGGATATGCTTAAGCGAAGACAAAAATTTTTCGATACTCGTGCACTGTCATATTTCAGGTCGTCGCTTTGCGATTTCAGGCTTGAAATGGGGTGACATCGTACCTGTGTCGAAAATAACTATTAGTGAATTGTTACCCATAGTTTCTTTCTTAAAAAGAAAATAAGACCTAGGCCAACTCGGTTAGGACGTTTGAATATGATCCTCAAAATCGAAATTTCAATATTAATTAGCGAAATAGGCTTATAAAATGAAGCTAGATAGAAAATATTGATAACTTAGATTAAAGTTATAATCATTTAATATACATTCCAATATAAATAACAAGATAAACGAATCAGTAGTAAGAGTGCAAGTAACATTAGTAAAATTAAATTTCTTATGAAAATATATCCTTATTAAACGAAATACCTATCAGGACGACATTTTAACATCACCGTCGTTGGACAGAAATCCAGTATTCAATGATCACAAGTTTTAAAACTAGGTGTATCGAATAGAAGGATAATAATACAATATTTAAATGCCAACCCTTAATAAAATATACAAATAATTAAAATTTATCAAATAAATTAGAACAAATTCTTAAATAATAATTAAACATAAACTAAATAAATAATAACATAATAAATGACTTATCAAAACCCAAAAAGATGAGTATTTAAATACAAAGATTAATACGAATAAATATTGGCAGCAAAAGTATAAGAAGTGAGACCAAAGAGTTGGATTTAGTGACTAATGATAAAAGTTTCTGCGTTGTCATCGATTGAGATTGAAACAATTAATGTTAATGAAACATTCTTCAAGTGTAGTGTAATTCACGAATTGCTTCGCATAAGTAAATTACAATATTTGCTTTTAAACGTTTATGAGAAACTTTAGTTACTATGTCTATTTTAAGTGAGCTTTTACAACTTACTACTTTTAGTTTAACATCGGTATTTATGTGAATATAATTTTAATTTTTTGAAAATGCCACAAAAACTATTTTGTTCTTACAAATTTGTTTGTATACTGATTTTTGAATAAAACCTTTTATTTATAATTGTTAATTTAATTTCGAATTTCTTTTAAATATTCAGATAATGTTGTTCAATTAACACGAAAATCTATATAATTTCATCTTAAAGTTGGGTTTTGTCATTTATTGACATTTATCCATTTCTAATTTACTCTTATTACAATACACAATAATTTAGACCTATAGTAGGTTACCTATTTGCAGTAATTAAGAGTGAAATCATTCATGAATTGCATTACATAAAAACCTATATTTAATATGTACCTTAACTTTTTTGGTGAATTCTACTTATGAGAAACCGGAAATTACGTTTTATGCGGTTGCAGGATAAATTCCAACGGTTAAATATAACTTGTATCTAAATATGCTACTTTATATCCGACGACTAATGACGAAAAACCCGAACAACCCTATTATGATTTTGAAATGAAAAGTTTTAATTGTGAAGTAACGTGAATTTAGCAATATATTTCAGAAATAGCTTCTGTGAGCCTGTTTATCGCCTTTAACGCATATATAGGAACAAGTGTATTTTTGCTACAATAGAAATGAATAAGTTATTTGTACAAAGACAATGTTCAAATTATATTCGGGCACCCCAAATGGAAAATACATGATTATTTGATCAAGTTTTAATATAAAAGCTATTGCAATTTAGTATAGAGTTCCCTACAACAAAAGACGTATTAAAAATTTAGAACGACAATATTTTTCTAGAGAACAAATTAATCGTTAAAATCGCCCCCTTTGAAACGGACTAGTAATATACGCAAGATCTTTTAAAGCAAATTTTACATTTTGTGATAAAAATTACCAAAATTATTAAAATTATAATAATTATAATTGGGTAAAAAGATATTTTCACAAATGACATATTATGTGCATATTGATTATGTTGTCTAAGAGCACGATTTTCATGATTAATACTTTTAAAAAATATATATTCAACTTAAGTTTCTAATGCTATTTTTTATATGCAACTATTTATTAAAACGATAATTTTTAAATTACAGGTTGGAAAGCAATACGATCAAGTGCATTTAATTTGATAGATTACGTTTGGGGTGTCCGATCATAATTTGAATGTAATCCTTGTACGAAGGAGGTAATTTTTAACTTATTACACTTCTCTTCTAGCAAAAATAAGATAATTAATTCTGTATATGCGTTATTTGGAGAAAACTGGCGAAACAAAAGATATTGCTGAAATTTAGTACTCTGCACGACGGTTTCACAAATTTAAATCATGGTACTTAAATACTAATTATTAAAGAAACATCCTAAGAGATTTAAAAATTAAGCAAGGTTTTAATAATTCCTAAATTAATTTGTTGATCACAAGATTGTTCTTCAACAAGAAAGAAAATTTCCAGTATGCTTATAAAATTCAGGAAAATACAGGCTCAACATATTTTGAAGATTTATAAAATGCTAAGTTGCCGCTTTTAATTCTTTAAATTTACAACATTACAGCGAATTTTTATTAAGAAAAATGTAAGTATGAACTTGCGATCATTCCAAACTAAATAAGTAATATATAAAATCGTTTATCCAAGCGTTGATTTGATAACGGCAACCCAAAAGTGTTCACTGTAACCGACATGTTGTTGCAACAAGCATTAAAAGTGTTAATATTTTTGAAATGAAGGCAGCCCTGACTGACATTTCTAATTCGTTTCTGAGTAAGCGCGGACTTTATAAATAATGTAATCGTCTTAAATATTCCTAATACTTTATCAACATTGTCAAATTTACAATCTCACAATTAATAAATATAACTTTAATGTAAGGCAAACAAGAGCGAATACCGCGAACAACGGCTTTGACACTCAAAGTGATTCCGAGTATAATGTGTGGCATCCCAAAGAAAAAAGAAAAAGAAAAGTTTGCTTAAGGTATTTAACGGTCCATACTCTTAGTGAGTATATAAAAAAATTGGACGATGAGATTTTTAAGAGCTCTTCGGATTATTCAGGAACTAGGTCCGGTAAGCCGTGATTTCTGCCTTACTAGATATTAGGTTCTGGGCGCAGAGTTATTTGTAAGAGTTAACTAGTTCGCGAATAATATAGAAAAAATATGAAAATTTTGAAACGGAATAGAATATAAAAGCGTTTAGCAGATTAACAATAAATAACACGTCATAGTTAACAATAAACTTGAATTAATTATATATTCACAACATATATGTTCATACGATAACGAATATTAAGGGTCATGCTAAGAATTAACTTAATTCAGCGTTATATAAATAAAAAGTTCATTGAAACGACTCTTCCTTGCCTAAGCAGTACCTATAAATTAGATTGTAAGGTGTTATCAGGCAGGACAACGCAAAACTTAAATTTTATATATATAGTAATAAACAAATTGTTCTTCGTGATATACTTCAAGATAAAATATTCAAGCATAATATTAATTCAATTAAAAATCGAAATCTAATTATGGTGTTAAACATTGCCAAAAAAATAATGCATTACCAACGATTCATAGAGAAAACCCTTTTACGCAAAACCAAAAATCTAAAACGTTGTCATGGCTTTAAATTCAATTCAATAATTGAACAGGAAATGCCTAAACTAAAAACTCAAACAAACGCAACGTTTCGAAGTTAGATATTTCCTTCAAATCGTTTAGTGTATTTGAATTCTTAGTTCAGATATTTCCTGTTGAATTATTAAAGTTCTATCGTAACGTTTTAGATCTTTGGTTTTTCGAAAAGATTTTTTCTCCATTAATTAATAATTATTTTTAGTTTTAGTACCGTTTAACTCCATAAATATATTTTGATTTCTTTTTGGAGTTACAAAATGTAGTATAGAAGATATTAATTCAGTTTTTGTTACAAAACAATTGTGAGTTATTTTATATTACGCCACTGGATACGCATGCAAGATATAACCTGTAAAATCTAAATCGGACAAGTGTCTACAATACTAGTATTGTAAAAGTAATACGATTCTTTCAGTATCGTTAAAAAAATTATCGCTGTAGCCAGGTTTTATAATTATGGTAGATTTTAAATTTAAAGTGCGTGCTGTTGTTAAGTTTTTAATAAAACTTTAGTGAATATCAACAGACATTAATTCACAATTTGAAGAAAGTTTAAAGGGAAAATGCCCGAAAAAAGCCAATGTCTACGAGCAGGGTCGAGAGTGGCTTAGAAATAATAAACGTAGTGCAAAGCCTTCATTGTCGATTGGGGAGGAAAATTTAGCCGCAGTTCAAGAAATCATTGAAGCAGATCGCCGTGTGTCGCTGCACATAATAACCACACAATTAGGCATTTCTTATGGATCAGTTTAATTAATTGTGACTGACAGTTTTGGATTGAGTACACTTTCTGCTCGTTGGCTACTAAAAGCTTTGCGCCCGTAACACATGGAAGCAAGAACAGAAAATGCACTCAACTTTCTGGACGGCCATGATGCAAATCCCTACATTATTTATCTTGTTAATGATGATGGGATGTGGGTACGACCCAGAAATTACAATGTAATTAAAACAATGGTTACCAAGTGAATCAAGTGCGCCAACTAAATTTCGTGCTAACAGATCCGTTAAAATGGTCTTAGCAACTGTGTTCTGGGATAGCGATGGTGAAATTTTATGAGTTCTACTACGCAGAGATTTTGCGAAAACTGTATGAAACGTTTATGGAAAAGCGACCCAAAAAGTTACACAATCGTGTTCTTTTTCATCATGACAATACGTAAGCGTATTCAGCATCCATTTCAAGAGCAGTTTTAAGGGAATATCGTTGTGAGTTGCTTCCATATGTTCCATACAGCTCTAGTCTAGCCCAATTCGGCATTTTTTACTTCCCAAATTAAAAAAAACTATTGAAAAGTGTTCGTTGGAACCCGATTTCGGATGTGAAGCGTGCCATATTACACTGATTCAAATTAAAACTTCCAACATTTTATAAAGAGGGACTACGGGGATGTTGACATCGTACGGAGAAGTGTTGTGAATTAGGTGGTACCTATGTAGAAAAATAATTTCGAAATAAGTAGTAAATAAATGTTTTAACAAATTTTTCGGAAATTATTTGACATATCTCGTACGGCAATCGATTAATAGCAGTTATTTAAATATTAGACTTGGCCGATTTTTAATTCTTAATTTGCACATCAATATATAAACTATTATCAAAATAATATTAAATATTCGAGTCTCAGATTGTAACCGATGCGTATTATTTACTTTAAAACATTATCAATATTAAATGTCCGACTGTTCGCAAGAATTAAATCCAATAAATTTAAAAGGAATTTTAAAGGCGTCCTTATAACATGCGAAAATTTAAATTTCAGTTCCCAGTAGTCTATGGAATTTTTCCGTAGAGCGTAGCTTAAATACACGCACGCCAACCAAAGCCAATACATAACCTGCAAATTATGTATGATAATAATGTCAACAAATTTGATGGGAAAAACTTTGTCATTAAATTAAATTCTCTAAAACGTTCTGTAAAATGTTAGGCGCCTTATTGTTATTAAATTTTTATTACTACAACGTTTTATTTTACAGTAATTGCAAAAACAAATTACAAAATCAATTAATAATAAAATGTGATAAATTCAAACTGCCAATTCGACAGATAATTATTACTAGGAATGGATTAAGCTAAGACATGATCTTTTCATAGCCCACTGGGAACTGAAATTTAAATGATCACGTACTATTAAGTAATTTATTGATTAAGGAATTGCCAAATATATTGTTCAATATTTTGGATAATTTAACTATAATTTATAGTAAAGGCTCAGTTACATCAATTTTGTTAATGCGCATATACTTTAATATTAACAGTGCTCTCAAAACTTCAATACTTTTACTAATGATTCTTTTCTTTTGTAAAACCATTTCCACCTTTTTTTTCCAAAATGCAACCGGATAACAAGTTTTCAGGAAATAGGTGAATCAAAACAACAATTCGATTAGTAACATAAACTTATAAATTGAGTTCCTTTAGATTATCAAATATTTCACAGATCACTAATTGTCTTGACCTACTCATCAGTACAATATTCTTAATACTGTTCATTTAAATAGAGGCGCGGTTCCTTTATCAATAAGATATTACTTCTATGAAGTATTATTTTTATTTCTTTTCAATACGTAGGCGAAATCAACCTCCTCTCTTTGTCTGTCTTTCTCTCTCTCTCTCTCTACCATATTCTAAAGGAAATTTATCCGAATAAAAGTCACTTTAAACATTACTTGCACAAAATGTGTTTGTGTCTTGGATTTTCCAAAAATAACTTCTGGAATATGATAATAAAAGTATCTACCAGCATTGTTACGAAATTTTAGCTAGATTTAGATTAAAAGAACTTGGAATGAATTACACCAAACATTTAACTAAATATTTTTAAAATCAGCATAGTTAAAATAATAATTTTGATTGCAAATACAGAGCTGTCATTAAAAATTACAGAATATAGGAGGGTATATTGATATCCAGGTAGCCTAAATAGTTTTGATTGTACAAAACCTTTTTCATTACCATATCAACTAAGAACAACTTACTTGATACGACATATCATTGCAAAATTTTATTACGAACATTTAATGCATTGCTTTACAATAAAATTTCAAAAATCTAATTTCGATCGAAATTACGAAAATCGATAAAATTGAGTATCGATCAATCATTTCTTTAAAAGGGTTAGGTGGTAAAGCAATTTACAAAAAGCATTAGCATAAAACCGAAAAAAAATTGGGTTGCATACTTCAAGGGAGGTAAATCTTCGCCTGAAGATGATGCGAGACCTGAATAACCGATTTCTGTCCTTTCCCCGGAAATTATCGATGCAGGTCACAATATATCGTCAAACTATCTAAATGGGATAAAAGGTATCTCCGAAATACTATATATTTCATACGAACTTATACACCACATAATTCACTTCGATTCGAAGATGAAAAGCGTTTCTGCAAAATGGATTTTCGATTGTTTGAATGTGTATCAACAGCGAGAAATATTGGAAACGTTGCGCTCCACCTGTGCCCGTTTTGATGAAGATGCTGGTTTCATGAATCGTGTTATTTCCTTGGATGGAATTTGACGATATTTGCAGTGATGAAACAACAATTGATGAAATGGAGGCACTCTAATTCTCTAACGCCTAAGAGGTATACAGAGATCTGCTAAAAAGTTCTTACTTCCGTTTTTTTAGTATTCTCGTGGAGTAATTGTGGTTGGTTACTTGAATAAAAGCAAAATAATAACCGAGCAATACTATTTCACTTTATTAACAATTTTGCGGGAAAAAAATATGAAAAAAGACGGTAAATTGATCAAACGTGTCTTGTTTCTGCAGGGCAATGAATCTACACACATTTCGCTAATTACAATAAATACGATTCATGATTTAAAGTTCGAAATGCTTGAACAAAACCCTAATTCACCAGTTTGGGCTATTATGTGTTTCCTCAAATGAACCATTGTTTGCAAGGGCATAAGTTTTCTTTCGAACGACAAAATAATAGAAGCTGCAGACAGTTCTATGAGGTATTACTTTGAAAGTGAAATATGCTGATAAAAAGATATCTTCATTTTCAAATTGTTTTTCTTTGTTTAGTAGGGAAAGGGTTTAGGAATACGACCTCGTACAGCTTATTTAGAAAATATAAAAATATATACGAGTACGTATGAAATATTTTTATTTTAAAATGAATTTCGAATAGTTCCAAATATTTTCAAACCACTTTTCGAAGTAGATCTTGTTTTCAAATTTTTTTTCTACAAATTTTAATTGTGATTGGAGTGATGGAGTGTATCAAAAGCATCTTTAAGATAATTTTGTTGCTTTGCTAAGAACAGATTTGAAAATTCAGATTTCCAGCTTACCTCTTGTGCTTGTATGTTCGGTAGAAATGTAAGAAATGCCTAATTGTTAAACAAGTAACGATTTTTTGAATTATTTGATTCCTGTAAATGTGCTTTTAATAAATTTTTCTGTGTCTTTTTCGATTCATTACATCATAACTTTTCAGCCGTCACGTCTGTGATGATTAAAATCTCAACATTTTGTTATTTTTCAAACGGCGAACCTGTTTCGCTTCACTTAGTATCACATTCTAATAAAAGCAATTTATTGCTAAAACATCCTCTGCTTTAAACATGATTAAATGCGCTCCCTTAAACAAGCAAACGCAAACTGAAAAATTGCAAGAACATTTCGAGAAAAACTACGCAATAGCCATTCCAGGTATTATCAGAATGCGTGGTCAAAATATTTCAATATCCAGAACGCGTCATGGCTTCAGAAATGACCATGTCCCGAAATTTCACGTTGTAGAAACTTGCATTGGCCACAACGCATTATTCTTGTTTTTTTCGCTCATTGAGCGATTCTGGTGTTTGAGTCTGACATGAAGAACTTCTTGTTTTACTAAAATAACCTACATATACATAAAACCCTATCTAGGTAACATTTCTATAATCAAATATGTATTATACATATATCCGTTAACATGTAATATGTGTCTGACAGACACTTATCCTTTTTCTTTTTTATATTATTGCTAAATTGCTTAACCAAAGATCCCCCACTTTTAAGTTGCATTCGATAAGCGTTTGGTAGTAACAACAATACACATTTACATCAGTTGCGTTTTGTCGTTCGTGGTGTGTGTCGAAATCGCAAATCAACAGTGTCGTTCGGACACATATTGCAAATAGCAGTGTAGGTGATTACGTTTATTAGAAACTTATATTACCAACAAGCGGTATAAAAATAAGTAATAATTAGAAATATCTTAATTTATAGTTTATTTGAAATTAATTAAAATTTTATAGATATTTGCTAAGAAAAAAAATGGAAAATTGTCCAGGTACATCTAAGAAACCAGTTCAAGAAAGCGAAAACTTGACTCTGTTAGTGTTAGCGATCCAGACTATGTAAATAAGACAGACAGATTGTTACAGCAAGTGGAAGAGGAAAGCAACGAAGATAATATATCTATTAATGACTCTGATGATAACCCCGACTGCAATGATAAAGCAGAGGTAAAATCTTCTTCTAATGATGAGGAGATTGATAGTCCTAGACAGGCGCCTTCCCCATTAGCACAATGTCTTACTAGTGATTGACCAGAATTTTATTACGGTAAAAATGGCTTACAATCTTATACTAGTGAACATCCTAAATGTAGGCGAACTTTACAATATAATATTATTAGAATATTGCCTGGAATTAAAGGTAAAGTTAGGAATTTAGGTCCTCGACCAAACCTTGTACATTTATGGTTGTTACTGTTTGATGAACGAATGATACAGGAGGTTATTCACAGAACAAACATAAAGTTAGAGTCGGTAAGGGAAAATGTGCAGGAGAATCAAAGAAACAGTTATAGACAACAGAAGATCATGAAATGAAAGCCTTTTTAGAGTTGTTTATGCGGACATCGATATTCAAGTCACACAACGAAAACGTGATGTCACTTTTTGCCACTGGTTACACTGGATAGCCAATATTCAGAGCAGTTTATAACTGCTATCTGTAAGACGCTTTTTAATTCTAACCCTCTGTCTTCGCTTCGATGATGCAACAACAAGGGATGCTAGAAAAAATAATAACCCTGCAGCTGCCATTTCTAATTTATTCAATTTGTTTGTGAAGAACTGTCAGAAAGCATATTCACTTGGTGAATATGTTTGTATGGATGAAATGCTCCTCCCATTTTGAGGACGCTGTAAATTCAAGATTTATATGCCAAACAAGCCTAACAAACACGGGTTGAAGTTTATATATATATATATATATATATAT